>JAODAL010004729.1:0-55000 GCA_025379985.1 Phyllomedusa bahiana
AAAGGGGGGGGAAAAAAAAAAGAAACAGAGAAACCCTCACCACTCCCCGCGATTAAACAGGACCCAAAACACCTTTTTGCAGAGAAGCTAGGGGATTTGTGTGTGGCAAATGCTCACCGTGCTAGCAGATCCAGGTTCTCAAAGCAAAGGGGTGCTTGCGTATCCCGTTCTTCACTCTGGTGATAGGTTTTCTAATCCGAGTCACGGCACCAAAATGATGTAGATATCCTTTCTTAGCAACCTCTCTGTCTCCCACGGACCCGAAAACATAACAATGCACTGTGATTCTATTCAAAAGATTAGAATGCTTTATTATGGACTGACATGATTTTTTAAAGGGTATAGGCGTGATCATACAGAGAAGGTAGGCATATTACAATCCAATCAAAGATAAGTATATAGCATAAGATATAGGTTACAATCCAATCAGTGTCTTAATGTAAAGATATCATTTAATTATTAAAATCATGACACCTCCCATCTACCAAAAAATAAAAATGAATACTCTGACATCTGCCTTAGTTACACTAATCTAATAACCTTAAATAAGCAGCAGCTATGACCTGTTATTCAAATGCCACGGCCTTCTAGACGTATCTCTAGACCAAAATATGTGAGCGGAACAGAACATGTCCTTGTATCCTAGTCAGAAATTCATATTAGAACAAAGATTTAAGTTTGAAGAAGACAAGATGGAAGCCATAAATTAAAATGATTATCAAACTATCAAACTTATATTAAATTCTGTTTCATTTTCCAATCTTCCTCTGTCCAATGTCTGTGTTCTTTAGCCCATATTAATCTTTTCCTTTTATTAGCCAGTCTCAGATATGGCTTTTTCTTTGCCACTGAGCATCCCGGAGTCGCCTCTTCACTGTAGACGTTAGCACTGGCATTTTGCGGGTACTATTTAATGAAGCTGCCAGTTGAGGACCTGTGAGGTATTGATTTCTCAAACTAGAGGCTCTAATGTACTTGTCTTGTTGCTCAGTTGTGCAGCGGGGCCTCCCACTTCTCTTTCTACTCTGGTTAGATCCTGTTTGTGCTCTCCTCTGAAGGGCGTAGTACACACCGTTGTAGGAAATCTTCAGTTTCTTGGCAATTTCTCACATGGAATAGCCTTAATCTCTCAGCACAATAATAGACTGTCGAGTTTTACATGAAAGTTCTCTTTTTCTGGCCATTTTGCGAGTTTAATCGAACCAACAAATGTAATGTTCCAGATTCTCAACTAGCTCAAAGGAAGGTCAGTTTTATAGCTTCTCTAATCAGCAAAACTGTTTTCAGCTGTGCTAACATACCTGCACAAGGTTTTTCAAGGGTGTTCAAAATATCCAATAGCTTTCTTACACAGTTAGCAAACACAATGTACCATTAGAACACTGGAGTGATGGTTGTTGAAAATTGGCCTCTATTCACCTATGTAGATATTGCATTAACAACCAGACGTTTGCATCTAGAATAGTCATTTTCCACATTAACAATGTATAGAGTGTATTTCTGATTCATTTAATGTTAGCTTGATTGGAAATAACTGCTTTTCTTTCAAAAATAAGAAAATTTCTAAGTGACCCCAAACTTTTGAACGGTAGTGTAGTAAAAGCTTTCATGCAGTTATTTTTTTATGTCAGTGTTTATGCATTTTTGGGGTCTTCTGTATCACAATTTACTGTTTCAGAGAATCTGCAGGACATCCTAAATATTTTATCAGGGCATATTCAAATCTATTTCTGTCTATAAAAGAATGCTGAAAAAGCTAAAAATTGACACAAAGGAAAATATAAAAAGATAAGTCTTTGATAAACAAAAAGAACTGGGATAACTTATAGAAACATTATGATTAAAGCATACATAGGACAACATGTGCCAATGCTCAAACAAGGAGGTTCATATAAGGCTATGTCCCCACGGCACTGGCTTGCGGCCAGTTTTTCAGACGGTTTGCAAAAACTTTTATACGGGCCGCTATGGAAAACCGTGCAGCAGTCCCCAGTGCACGGGTTTTCCGCCCGGCGGTTTGAAAGACCGCCGGCGGCCCAAAAAACATAGTACGTGTTCATTCTACCGTCTGGTTTTCGGACAGAATATGAATAAGTGAATGTGAAGGGGGAAGGCTTTTCTCCGCTCATCGCAGAAAAAAGCCGCCCCACTGCAGCCTTGTGCACGGCACAAAAAACGGACAAATACCGGTCGGATAAACCGACTGGTATTTTTCCTGTGCCATGGGGATGAGCCCTAAGTGTTTGTTTCTGATTATTAGATTGTGTCAACATTGTAGCATAGAGATGATTTCTTACCTGGATTAGATCTTTTGCATTGTCTGTAGTGTTGCGATTCAGATTTGGATCAGGCTTGTTTAACCCTATTTGAATTTTGCTGGCAATTGCGGTAAAATTATGCAAACACCAGTCTTTTTCCAGAAGTGTGTCAGATCATGATACATATTATGCTTCCTAAAAGCACCATACTCTCACAGATTGTAGGAAAATCATACAACCTGTCATCATCCTTTTTCCAGACAGGATAAATGAAGTGTAATAAGATACAGGTACCGGCAAAGTTTGGTTCAGGTCAAATCAACCTGATCCGAATCCCAAAAGTGCAACACTAATTATCGCTAAAATAAATAATATTTGTCTGTAAGCAGAGAGATGTGAACTAAAAATCAACTAAACCTAAAGATCACATAAACAATAACAATCCCTCCAGATAACTGGCCAGTGGAAATGAAAGTAAATGAGTGTTGATCGACATCACCAATCATTAAATGGTGCTGAATATGAGTGATTAATCCGCCGGTGCTAAAAGAAAAATCACAGAAAAATGGGACATTATTTACTAAAAAATACAGACTCATGGCTAAACATACAGCTCAATATCTGGACAATACTGCCTAGTAAAAAACTGCACAGTTCACACCAGTATGCAGAAAAGCCACAATACTATACAGGAGGAAATACTATTTGTTTGCTTGAAATAACTTAATGACGTTCAGTACCAAGTTACTAATAATAAGAAGAATTCACTAGGATTAAATCCCTTTGATTTTTACATAAAATATAATGTAATTTCTGTACAGCACCAAACACTCACATATTTAATTGTATCCATGCTATGTCTAAGGCTATGTCTACACTGCAGTGGACAAAAAACGACCTGAAAACCAATTACTAAAAACGTTCATGAAGCTGAGTTTTCTGTCCACTGCCTGTCAAAAGCAGCTGAAAAAAAGGCAGTTTTTTGCCGCAATTTGCGTTTTTTGGTGTGTTTTTTGGCGTGTTTTTTTACAAACGTTTTGTTGCTGGTCTTCAAGCCTGTTTTTAATGTATGCATAAATTAAGCCATTGGATGTAACTTCGCCCTACAAAAGGGTGTGTAAAGCACATTATTGCATTTATATGTCATCTTGTAAGTCGTTTTACGGATTTTGGCGCTAATAAAGTTATCTCGTGTTTGTCGCCAAAATACGTTTTTTTACGGATTTTGGCTCTAAAGTCCATTTTTTTAACAGATTTTGGTGCTAAGATCTGCATTTTTACGGATTTTGGCGCTAATAAAGCTCTCACTTGTCGCCAAAAATACATTTTTTTTTTACAGATTTTGGCCCTAAAGTCCATTTTTTTAATGGATTTTGGTGCTAAGATATGCATTTTTACGGATTTTGGCGCTAATAAAGTTATCTCGCGTTTGTCGCCAAAAATACGTTTTTTACGGATTTTGGCCCTAAAGTCCATTTTTTTACGGATTTTGGTGCTAATAAAGTTATTTTGCGTTTGTCGCCAAAAATACGTTTTTTTATGGATTTTGGCCATATAGTCCATTTTTTTATGGATTTTGGCGCTAATGAAGTTATCTCGCTTCTGACGCTAAAAATAAGTTTTTTTTATGGATTTTGCGCCAGAATCCATTTTTTTACGGATTTTGAAGCTAAAATACTTTTCTTAACATATTTTGGCGCTAGTAAAGTTAAGAAAATGATTTTAGCGGCAAAATCCAGAAATAAACGGATTATGGCGCCAAAATCCATAAAAAAAAGGATTTTTGGCGTCAGAAGCGAAATAACTTAATTAGCGCCAAGATCTGTAAAGAAAAGTATTTTAGTGCCAAAATCCGTAAAAAAAGGATTCTTGCGCCAAAATCCGTAAAAAAAGGTATTTTTAGCTTTAGAAGCGAGATAACTTTATTAGCGCCAAAATATGTTAAGAAAAGGATTTTAACACCAAAATCCGTACAAAAAATGGATTCTGGCGCCAAAATCTGTAAAAAAAAACGTATTTTTAGCGTCAGAAGCGAGATAACTTTATTAGCGCCAAAATCTGTAAAGAAAAGTATTTTAGTGCCAAAATCCGTAAAAAAACGTATTTTTGGCGTCAGAGTGAGATAACTATTAGCGCCAAAATCTGTAAAGAAAAATATTTTAGTGCCAAAATCCGTAAAGAAACGGATTCTGGCGCCAAAATCTGTAAAAAAAAACGTATTTTTGGCGTCAGATGCGAAATAACTTTATAGGGCCAAAATCTGTAAAGAAAAGTATTTTAGTGCAAAAATCCGTAAAAAACGGATTCTGGCGCCAAAATCTGTAAAAAAACGTATTTTTAGCGTCAGAAGCGAGATAACTTTATTAGCGCCAAAATGTGTAAAGAAGTATTTTAGTGCCAAAATCCGTAAAAAAAACGTATTTTTGGCGTCAGAAGTGATATAACTTTATTAGCGCCAAAATATGTTAAGAAAAGGATTTTAACATCAAAATCCGTAAATAAACTGATTCTGCCGCCAAAATCCGTAAAAAAAAGTATTTTTGGCGTCAGAAGCGAGATAACTTTATTAGCGTCAAAATATGTTAAGGAAAGGATTTTAACACCAAAATCCGTAAAAAAAAAAACGGATTCTGGCGACAAAATCTGTAAAAAGCGTATTTTTAGCGAAAAAATATGAATTGCGCAAAAATCGTTAGCGACCAAAGCATGATCATTTTATTACAAAAGGTACAAACAAGGACACATCAGACACTTGTATGCAAATTTGGTCAGATATAACCTTTATTAACACCCACTATAGGTGGGACTTGGGTCTCCTGGGAGGGTATTTCATTGAAAAATCGCAGCAAAAAACGCCGCGAAAACGCGCCAAAAGACGTCCAGCGCTTTACATAGACTCCTGTAGTAAATTTTCTGCCCGGCTCGGGCGTTTTTTAGAGCATGTTGCAAAATACGACCAGTAAAAAAAACGAGCAGAAAAAAGCTCAGTGTAGACAGCAGGAGGGTTTTACAATAGAGTCTATGGGAGATGATTACAGTCGTTTTTCCAGCGTTTTTTTAAAAACGAAAAAGCCAGAAAAAACGGACGTTTTTCTGTGCAGTGTAGACAGAGCCTAAGAATGTAGCCATGATTCAAATTAAAATTTGTTCATCTGTTAATTGGTTCAACTGGACAACCCCTTTAACTCCTTAAAAGCGTTGTCTCACCATGTTATTTCAGAGCCACAGGCAGCTTCAGACACTCACTTCCTGGTCAGGTTGTGGGTGGTTCTATAGCAGTGATTAGCATACTAGCTCTGCTATTCCTAGCTGATGGAGTGACATGACTGCCAGAGGTTTGTAAATTGTAGCGCACAAGACTACAGAGCTCTAAAGGGTTAAAACTTCTCAGTATGTACACACATTAGTTACAGAGAAAATAGGGAACAGAGCAGGGAGTGAGTCATCATCCCTACCACTGCGCCTGCCTGTAAGAGCAGAGAGAGGTGGCTGGTAATTAAAAAAAGCTTGTGTGCAAAAGAAGGAGATAAGATCTGCTCCTAACTCTGAAGAGAAGCAAAATAAAAACAACAATGTATTTGGTAATAGTCTTTATTTACTTTTGCCTACATGTTTAAAGCTAATAAATGAACTGAGAATACCCCTTAAGGTCCACACCAATTTCGATTTTTCATTTTTGTTTTATTCTTGTCTTGCAAAAGCCATAACTTATTAGCATGGCCCCAAAAAATATTTGTGGGATGGAGCTGGAAAAAAAATACACAGCTGTACAATTTAATTTAATTTAAAGGGGTTGTCTCACTACAAGGATTGCTTTTTATGTTAAAGATCTTGCAAAAACAAGTCACTTTGCAATATATGTCCATTAACAGTGTCCTACCTATTCCTGCATATCCCCTCTTGTATGGGCTGCATCAGCTCCTCAGGTCGCTATAGCTACAGACCTGTTTGTTCTCTCCTGATAGGCTGCCAGCACTGGTTGCTATAGCTACAGACCTGGCTTCTACTGCAGCCTAGTAGAGGCCAGTAAACACGCCCCTGAATTCAAAATGAAACCAAGGAAACAGGACTGAGGTAAGATGAATCAATATAGTGAGACAACCCCTTTAATTTTTCATGGAAGGCAGGATGAAAAAAACCTCCCACAATTCTGGTGTTTGTTTTTATTTTTTTACGGCGTTCACCATGACGAATAAGGTGATAGTGTATTAGATTAGACTTTTATGGACATGGCAATACCAATTATATTTTTTGTTCACATTACTTTTTTTTATTTGGTAAATGGAAAAAGGGCTGTAAGGTGTAATAGGAGTACCTTCACCCAGAATTCCCATTGTGGTTGACTGGACAGCAGGAGGGTTGCCACAGCCCTATCTAGTTGTTTACATGCTGCTGCTGTATTGGCCACAGCATCTAAGCAATTAAATTACTTGGTTTGGAGTTGTCTTCTATCACGGCTGATAGCAGCAGGTGTCAGCGGTAACTAAGGCTATGTTCACACGGCTTAAAATGGGACGTATTTCAGTCCGTAATTACGCCGTAGTGTGCGAATTACGGCTGGAATACGTCCTAATCATTACGGTAATCCACAGTTCTCATAGAGAACTATGGATTACGTCTCCTCTCCCTGCTAGGCGAATCCGCCGCGGGGGGAGATAAGTGACATGTCATTTTCTAGCGGCATATCCGCGCCGCTAGTAATAATAGTCTATGGGCCGGCGAGGTGCCGGCCCCCCGCTCCTGCCCCGCCCCCGTCCACATGGCGTAATTACGCCCCCCAAATAAGCCGTGTGAACATAGCCTAACAGCCAGATACCATAACAAACAGAGCCGAACCCCAGCAAGCTCAAAGTTGCCAGTATGGTACACTAACGGGTGAATGGATCAAGAACAGCATTAGCATTCTCTACAATAGATATTTGATCATTGGAATTTTTCATTAATTCATTCACAAGTATTTAATTGATTAAAGTTATAAATACTCTATGGGTGGTTTCACACGCTGCATTTTTTTGGTTTGTTTTTGGTGTGTTTTCTGGTGAATTTTTTTTTTTTTTTTTGCAGAAATGCACAGCAATAAATGCTGTGCATTTCTGCAAAAACAAAGAAATACACCAAAAACACACTGTGTGAAAGCACCCTACAGAAAATACAGAAATAATATACGTGTAAATACTATAGGTCAACAACTGTGTGTCGCATGGATGCAGAGGAGCTGTATTTCACTAATTAGCAAAGGATATTGAGAAAAAAGCAAAGGCATGTATTTTAGAAAAGTTCCCTGCTTTTTCAAAGACACTGAGTATTTACTTTGCAATCCGAGGCTTTTAATCATCGCCAAATTTAAGTTGCACAATTGAAAATGCTTTTTCTTTAAATAATTTATTAAATAGTTTAGCGGAAATTTCTAAATGGAAGCAAGAAAAGTGAGACAAAGTTTCTGCAATCTGGTTCAGACCAGCACTTATCTTAATTATATTTGACTACAGCGAACTATAAATTCGTGCCATGTTCTGGTAATAATCATTATACAATTTCAGCTTCAGATTAAAGCATAAATCCAAAATTGGTACTTAATCAGTACAGTAATATAAGTTAAATGGAAATCAACTCTTTTATACAAAAGCTTTTTCGCATTTAAATTGCTTCCCATCATTAACCCGATATTGATAGAATTTGTGCTATGTCCAAATTTCTTTATTAAAGGGGTTTTCTCGCTACAAAGATCATATCTCAGATTATGGTGACAGTAAAAATAGGCACTTTTGTAAGTGGGTTGCGTTACCTAAGTCACTTAGTATAGTAGATATGAGCTTTACTGTGCATCTGTTTTCTATTTCTGCTGCTGCTAGTCGGGACACGCCCACTTTTCTGTGATTGGCTAGTCGGGAAACGACCTTGGACAGATTCTGCCCTGAACACGCCCCCTGCACTGTGATTGGCTGCCTGCACACTCTGTGTTTACTCCCCTCTGAGCTGTTAAAGATAACCTATCACATAGTTTTTGCCCCCCTTGCTGAGGGCAGCACAAGCTTGTGTCAGACCTGCTGTTTCCAGCACTGTGTTCCTTATTCTGTAAGATGCTGTAGTTTTCGTGTATTTAATGCCCAAATCTGCAGTTTTCAGTCAGAAGAGTCATTCGAAGAGTCCTTCAGAGTGTCAGTTTTTTTCAAACCAGGGCAATCGGATGGCTAGCCCCGCCACCTCAACTGACAAACCTATTACTTTGAATAGGTAGAAAACATGTGAATAAACTGTCAGTGGGCGGAGCTAGCCTTTGGTGGGTGGAGCTAACACCTGCTCATGAATAAGATTTAAGGGGTAAATGCTCTAAAACGGCTGCATCTTACAGAATAAGGGACACAGCGCTGGGAACAGCAGGTCTGACACTAGCTTGTGCTGCCCTCAACAAGGAAGGCACAACCTATGTGACAGGTTCCCTTTAAAACCGAAACTAAAACCAGCTATGTGAGAGGGCTGCTGGCTGTATACTCATCTCCCAGCTGTAAGGTGAATGATCTGACTAATTACTGACTGTTTAACTCATAGATCCCCTCTATAACACAGTCAGCTGGTTCTTCCTGACTGTATAACAGGGTGGAGGAGGGGGGACAGTGTGCATTCCTCAAATGTGTTTCATCAGTTCAGGCTGTGTGTATAACTGGTTATAGTCACAGCAAGGATATGTGGACCCCTGGAGATGAATGGCTCTTGCAGACACAAGAGAACACTGCAGGAGGCTGCATAGCTGTCCTCTCCAGACAAAACTTCCCCTTCTACTGCAAATACAGAATGATGATATCACAGCTCTTCAGTGAGGAGAGACACGCCTGCTGAGAGAAGAGACACACCTGACAGGAGAGCAGGGGCGTCGCTAGGCACATTTATATGGGGCACGAGCCCCGGATAAATCTAACTGTGCCCCGAATCTCTGCGGGCTCCAGGCCGCTGCCGTGGGCCTGGAGCGCTCCTCGGTGCGGGCACCACCCGCCAATCTCTGACTGCGCGGCCGTTTAACAGCGGCCGCACAGTCAGAGTCAGGCAGAAGGCAGGACAGATCGTTACCATCCTGCTTTCTCCCTTACAGCGCTCGGAAGCACTGTACATACAAGCAGCGTCGCAGGGGGCGTGACGCGTCGCTTTACTCACCCCCCTGCGACACTGGGATCTGCTAAGCCAGCAGCTCCTGCTGGCTGAGATCCCGGGCCCCGCGTGACGACACCGTTCTCAAGCTCCAGGACGCGCGAACTGTGCTGAGGTGAGTAGGTTTTTTTAATTTTATTTTTATTAGATATGGGGGGCATATTATTGGCAGTGGGCGGCATATAACTCGCTATGAGGGGCAAATTACGGGCTAGGAGGGGCATAAGACTGGCAGTGGGGGGCATATTACTGGCTATGAGGGCATATTACTGGATATGAGGGGCATATTACTGGATATGAGGAGCATATTACTGGCAGTGGGGGGCATATTACTGGCTATGAGGGGCATATTACTGGCAGTGGGGGGCATATTACTGGCTATGAGGGGCATATTACTGGCTATGGGGGGCATATTACTGGCAGTGGGGGGCATATTATTGGATGAGGGGGGGCATATTACTGGCTGTGGGGGCATATTACTGGCTATGGGGGCATATAACTGGCTATGGAGGCATATTACTGGCTGTGGGGGGCATATTTATGGCTGTGGGGGCATATTACTTGGCTACGGGAGCATATCACTGGCTACATGGGGGCATATCACTGGCTACAGGGGGGGCATATCACTGGCTACAAGGGGCATATCACTGGCTACAGGGGGCTAGTTACCTGGCTACAGGGGGCTAGTTACCTGGCTACAGGGGAATTTCCCTGGCCCCGGGGCAAATAACTGGCCCCGGGGGAAAATAAGGGCTCCCGGGGGCAACAAAGGGCTAAAGGGGGACAACCGGCAACAGGGGGCAAATTTTTACAAAGGGGGCCTATTAAAACTGTTTAAATAGGGACTATATTTCTACTTTTTTTCTTTCTGAGGCCTATTAACTCCTTTCTATTAATAGGGGGACCGGGAATACCTTCTTTTGGGGGGACTAAAACTTACCTACCTAACTGGGGACTCCTACCTAGTTTGGAGGTCTACCTAATATGTACAGGGAATTTCACTACTTCCTATATTGGTTAAAAAAAAGAAAAAAACTTAGCCAAAAAAGGGGACCCCCATAGCCTTTTGGGGCACAAGGGGTAATATTCCCAAATTTTGGGGCGCGTAGATGGGGAGTTTGTATAGAGAGGGAATTTTGGTAAGAAGTGCTGATCAGTGAGGATCAAAATTGTTTGTTTTGTAATTCTACATTAAGATTTTGTGCCGGGGAAGAAGTTCATGGCGTCGGGGACAGAGGAGAAAAAAAAAATAGAACAACTCTTCAAGGCGTCTCCTGTGACAAAAAATGAAAACTTATGTAATCACTTATTTTTCTAGCCTAGACAATAGTATCTACCACTTTTGGGTCACTTATGGCGATGGTATTTGTAAACTGATGTCACTTGTGGGGGTTGGTTTGGTCGGGTCTGCGGATTTTTTTGATGTTAAGTGAAATAGTTTTGGTTTGGTTTTGAGGAGTTTTTTTTTTATAAAAATGATTGTCGGTAGATTTGCCCCTTTTACAGGTGGTTTTTTTGGTGATTATTTGTAGGTATTACACTTCATTTGTAGGTGGAGGTTTTTAAAATGTTTTTTGCGGGTGATTTCCATTTGCAGTGTGCTGAGGAGATGGCAGGATCTATTGGAAGTCAGAAAATTAGTGACAGGAAAAAAGGTTTTTTTCTGTAAAAATACATTGCAGTTTACAATGGGTTTTAAAAAGGCGTGTGCACCCAGCCCTACTCAAAAAACCTAAGGGGCCCGACCCCCAATGTTTTTTGACCCCACAACCCCCTGGGGAAGAACCCGTGAGAAAAGAACTCGCCCCCGGTTTCAAATTCAATCCATAGAATTTGCTAAGGCATAACATTCAACCCATAAAACCCTTAATCCTTTTTGTTATTTGTTCAAATACATCGAAAAAAAACCCATAGAAAACTCAAAAGTTTTGTTTAAAAATTCCCTTCCTTGTGTGTAGCTCCTGTGCATGTCTTTGTAGTTCCATGGCAACATCTAACCCCTTAACGCCGAGGCCTATTTTTTTCACGTTCGTTTTTCCCTCCCCGCTTCCCCAGAGCCATAACTTTTTTTATTGTTCCACCTACATGAGGGCTTTTATTTTGCAGGACAAGATGAACTTTTTTAATGGTGTTATTCATGTTACCATAGAATATACTGAAAAAACGCAAAAGAAAGTGGAGAAAAAAGGTGAAAAAACTATCATCACACCATGACTACATATCACCACCACATAGTGACTGAATAATACCATCACAACAGGGACCAAAATATCACCACCACATAGTGACTGAATATCCCATCACAACATGACCACATATCACCACCACATAGTGACTGAATAATACAGCCATACTGATCCTGAATATAAACCATTACACTCCTACCAATATTCCTGTCATACAGTGACCATATGGGGGTTGATAGCAGTTGTACACAGCCTCTGCAGACATATAAGTGATGACAGTACAATACAATTTAGTGACTCACAGGTGACATCTTCTCTGTTGGGAGTCATTCCCTTTCTCCATTCCTTCCAGATCGCCATGACACTTCTTCCGGCCTCGTCCCTGCAGAATTAACCACACAAACATCTTAGACTCTGCACTTCTCCAGCACCTTCCTACCAATTCCATCCTCTGTACAAACTCCCCATGGGGTGATAGGTGGAGTAGGGGAGTATGGGGCAACAAGCAGTGGTCAGGTGGTTATAGAGTGTTAGGTGAGGGTTGTATTTTGTGTTGACACTGGGCCACAGAGGTGAGAGAGGAGGTAAAGGCCACAGCTTACAGCACAATCTCCTGGGGGGGAGACAGAAGACCAACCCCGTGGAGAATGTGGTCTGGCTGTGGCCTGTACTCTATTCCCTGCACCCCCAGATGATCAGCCACAGCCGTGACCATCCCATGGGTGCAGGGGATGGAGTATAATACTATTGTATTCGTTAGACTATGTCAGACCAGCGTAGCATCTATTTCTAGACTAACATGGTCCCGAGGGCTGGTGTCAGGGAGAGTTTATTTAAATAAACTGCTTTTTTATTTTGTTTCTGTGTTATTTTTTTTTCCATTTTTCCAGTGACACTTGGTGTCAGCCAGCGGCAGTTTTTGCCACCCCAAGGCCGACACTAATCCCGTGTCACGATTACCCCAATATCCAACACACCAGGGGTACCGGGAAGAGCCGGTAACCGTCAGGAGCCCTCTAATGTGAGGGTCTGCTTCTGGGGCGGCTGCGGGCAGGTATTCCTAGAATGGGAAGGGACCAGTAATGATGGACCTTCCCATTCTGATAGTATTAGGCTGCAGTTGTTGGTTTTACCCTGGCTGGTTATGGTAATTGGGGGGACCCCCACGTTATTTTTTTTTTTTTTTAATCATTTATTTATTGAGAACCCTATAGTGGGCACCTCCTGTAATCATTACAGTGGATGCCCATGTGCAGATTCTCATTAAATAAATACATTTTCAGAAAAAAAAATGACGTGGGTTTTCCCCCCCCTTCCATAACAGCCCAGGGTAAAACCGACAGCGGCAGCCTGATACTATCAGAATGGGAAGAACCATCGATACTGGTCACTTCCCATTCTAAAAATACCAGCCTGCAGCTGCTCCAGAGGCGGACCATCACATTAGAGGGTCCACTCCTGACGGTTACCGGCTCTTCCAGTACCACTGGTGCGTTGGGTAGTGGGGTAATAGTGACATGGGTTTAATGTCAGCCTTGGGGTGACAAAAAACACCACTGGTTGACACCAAGACTGAGCGATAGTAATGTAGAGGCATCATCCAGATACCGCCACTACTATCACTGGAATAAAGTGAAAAAAACACACAGAGACAGGAAAAAAACACTTTATTTAAATAAACATTCCTCGACACAACAGCCCTCGTTATCCATTTTATTAAAGAAATAGACGCAACGCCATCCGACGTAGTCCACCGAATCCGACGTAGTCTAAATGGGAATCTGTAAAAAACAACAACAACCCTACAATTGGGACATCATCCAGCTTTGCTGGACGCCTGCTGTGAACCATGTCACCCAGCTTTCCGGGATGAAGAATAACCTATTCAGTGCACGAGAAAGCTGAGTGACATCCAAACAGCAGGCGCTCAGGAAAGCTTGGAGGATGAGTGTCACCCAGCTTTCCCAGTTGCTGAATAATCTATCAAGTATATGGGAAAGCTGGGTGACATCCAAACAGCAGGTAGCAATAAGAAATATACAGTCATATGAAAAAGTTTGGGCACCCCTATTAATCTTAATCATTTTTAGTTCTAAATATTTGGGTGTTTGCAACAGCCATTTCAATTTGATATATCTAATAACTGATGGACACAGTAATATTTGTGGATTGAAATGAGGTGTATTGTACTAACACAAAATGTGCAATATGCATTAAACCAAAATTTGACCGGTGCAAAAGTATGGGCACCCCAACAGAAAAGTGACATTAATATTTAGTAGATCCTCCTTTTGCAAAAATAACAGCCTCTAGTCGCTTCCTGTAGCTTTTAATCAGTTCCTGGATCCTGGATGAAGGTATTTTTGACCATTCCTCTTTACAAAACAATTCAAGTTCAGTTAAGTTTGATGGTCGCCGAGCATGGACAGCCCGCTTCAAAGTATCCCACAGATGGTCAAGGATATTCAGGTCTGGGGACTGGGATGGCCATTCCAGAACATTGTATAATTGTTCCTCTGCATGAATGCCTGAGTAGATTTGGAGCTGTGTTTGGGATCATTTGTCTTGCTGAAATATCCATCCCCGCCGTAACTTCAAATTCATCACTGATTTTTGTACATTATTCTGAAGAATTGCTGATACTGAGTTGAATCCATGATGACCCTCAACTCTTTAACAAGATTCCCTGGTGTCTGGCATTTGGCCACACCGCACCCAAAGCTTGATGGAACCTCCACCCAAATTTTACAGTGGGTAGCAAGTGATTTTCTTGGAATGCTGTGTTTTTGGGGATGCCTGCATAACAAAAAATGCCTTTTATGTATGTCAAACAACTCATATCTTTGTTTCATCAGTCCACAGGACCTTCTTCCAAAAGATGATGCTGGCTTGTCCGCAAATGTGCTTTTGCATACCTCAGGCGGACTCTCTTTGTGGCGTGTTTTCAGAAACAGCCTTCTTTCGCAATCACTCTCCACATACAGGGACTTCTCCTTGTGCAAAGTGTGCTGTATTGTTGACCGATGACAGGTGAACCATCTGAGCAAGATGATGCTGCAGCTCTTTGGAGGTGGGTCTGTGGATTGTCCTTTGACTGTTCTTCCATCTTCATTTCTGCCTTTCAGATATTTTTCTTGGCCTGCCACTTCTGGGGCTTAACAAGAACTTCCCTGGGGTCTTCCATTTCCTTTACTATGTTCCTCACAGTGCGAACTGACAGGTTAAAATCTACTGAGACAACTTTTTTGTATCCATTCCCCTGAAACAACTATTTGAACAATCTTTGCTTTCAGATCGATTTTGAGAGTTGTTATGGAGGAGCCCATGATGCCACTCTTCCAAGGAGATTCCTAAATAGGAGGAACAACTCGCAATTGGCACCTTATAACCTTTTCTCATCATTGGATACACCTGGCTATGAAGTTCAAAGCTCAGTGAGGTTAACAAAAACCAATGTTGTGTCTTCAGAAAGGTCTGAAAAAGTAGTTAGGAGTATTCAAATCAATTAAAATCATAAGGGTACCCAAATTTTTTGCAACCAGTTCAAAAATTTGGGTTTAATGGCATATTGCACCATTTTGTGTTTAGTACAATAAACCTCATTTAAATCCTTAAATATTACTGTGTCAATCAGTTATTAGATATATCATATTGTAAATGGCTTGTTGCAAACACCCCAAATATTAGAACTAAAAATTGATTAAGATTAACAGGGGTTCCCAACTTTTCTCATATGATTGTATTTAGACCAGCACTCAAGTACCAAAACATTATATCCTCACAAAGAAGCAGTGAGCATCAGATATCCCTAGGTCGAGAGGGCCCAACTCTCCTACCATCCAGATCCAGAAAAATTGAAGAAACGGATGTCAGCATAAAAACTCTTCTTTAATGGTGAATTCAGAGTACAAAAAATGCAAGTTTCAGCTCAATAAGGGATAGAGCCTTTTTCAAGAATGATTACTGTGGCTGTTTACAAATACAAGTATTATTACCACACAAAAGTATACACCCCCAAAGTACAAGCCCCAATCTGTGTATCCAGTGTAATGATAGAAAAATGTTCTACCAATGAATCTGTGACTTACATAAGTGATGAATCTTAACATCTCCAATCACTTGATTACCTATTTGAGAGCGGGGGAACAATTTGTGGCATTTTGCGTGGAACGGGCGTCCTTTAGTGAATTCTGCGCATGCCGAGGACCAACGCGCATTGTCCGTTATGTCCTATGGATACAAATCTTTAATGGCTATGTTCCAATGGACTACCCCAAAGCAATCATTGCGCATGTCAAGCAACAGCGCGTAAGTCCGTCGGGCTACATTAGCGAAATCGCTTCTCGTGCTATAATATGAAGCATGTGTGGGAGAAGGGGCGCATAAAACTATTGCATCAACCCTTCAACCTATCAGTGCAAACATAATGCAGATTAATAGATATCTGTAATGATTTTCTGTTGTGGAAATCTATTAATACTCCCGGGTCTATAGGTACACTAATATGCTCATATGGCTATAGCTCTTATGCCAAGCTGTCAACATCATGTACAGGGAAGAAGATGTCATGAAACATGACAGCAACAACCCAACATTGATGGCCCTATACTTCCTCAAAACATACCCAGTATGAATTTGAGAAGATGTGCTAGACAACAAAAAGGCAAATTGTACATAGCCCCCAATACAAAGTGTCCAAAATTTTTAGACCACATCAAGCAAAGAACAATCACTTGTCACAAACAGGGATACATCAATAGAGTGATATCTAAATAAACAGAGATGATAATAGCACAACTAATGTGAAGCCTCAAAGGACAAAACAATAATGGGTCCCGCACCTCTATCTTCAACCTAAGGAGATATAAATTAAATCAGAATGTGTATGTGGGTGATATTAAAAAATTAAAAAACAAAAAGTAACAATTTACACGGGGAGTTAGATCCAAAATTTAGTGTTAGAAATTCTAAATTTAAGCCAATTGGATGTAAGGATTTTAATTCGAAAATCCACTTCAATTCCTTTTTTAACAGCAATTTTTCTCGATCCCCACCCCTTCTCAGGGGGGGCACATGATCTATCACTCTAAACCTCAACTGAGATATAGAATGATTAAATTCGATGAAATAACGTGCTACCGGTAAATCTAACATTTTCCTCCGTATCGTGCTTTTATGTTTGTGAATTCGCTCTCTCAATTCCAATCGATTGGTTTTTCTATATAAACTTTACTACAAGGGCAAGTGATCATGTAAATGGCATAGGAAGTGCGACATGTAAATCTTTCCCTGATTCTAATCAATTTACCTGTCATCGGATGGTGAAAGCTGTCACCTTTAATTCTATTGTTACAATTGCAACAATTAGGATGGGAAATTACCAGCTTTGGTGTGAGGCAAAAAAGAGGATTGTCTCAAACCTGAGGGAGACGGGAGATCTGCTTTCACCCAATCTATCCCGAGGTTTTTACTTCCTTCTTAGGCCAAATATTTTTTTTTTTGCATCGGGGTCTCAGAAATTCAACTACATCAGGAAAGCCCCTTCTGCAGAATGTGCCACTCCTTTTAAGTACTTCAGCTTTTTTAGGGCGCCTATCTTACCATATGTGGTAACAAGGGGATTCTGTTGTTATAACCTTCTTGCCACGGGGTTCAAAATGTAGACCTTTTTTATCCTTTTAAACACGTCCTTAATCCGAACTCTACAAAGGTTAGGATAGCCCCTTTGAATAAAAATTTTGGACACATTTCCTCAATATTAGTGTCAATTTCTAGTCTCATCAGATACATTTCTTCTGACCCTCAATAATTGAATCCAGGGGGAGAGTGAATCCATCATATGTCTAGGGTGACAGCTCTCATAATACAAAAAGGTTATTTTTATCTGTTGCTTTCACATATAAATCGGTTTACAATCTATCATTCACAATATCCTTCGTGTCAGGAAATTCAATAGAAGTACTGGACACTACTTTAGTGAAGCTAAGACCAGGTCTACATTGATTAAGAAAAGAATGGAAAAGTTCCAATTCTTCCAATGACCCTGTCCAAATAGGAAAAACATTGTCGATGTATCGCCACCAACGCAGGACGTGATCCAGAAAAACCCAGAGTGGTAAAATAGTTCCTCTTAGCGCTGCCATACAGATGTTAGAATAAGTGGGGGCCACAATGGAACCCATGGCAGTGCCACGGCTCTGGTGATAGAAACTTGTCCCAAAGAGAAAAATAAAATTTCTCATGAGGACAATCTCAGGAAGAGAGAGGATAAACGTGAGTAATTCGGGAGCACAACCCCACGTCGGTCAGTGATCCCGAATGCTGATATCCATCAGAGTGTTCTATCGTGTGTACAATGAGTCCCACATCGAAGGACACCAGGACACGCGCACTTCAGGGATCCCGATCTCACGTATTTTCGAAAGAAAATTGATGTGTCTTTTGATATAGGAGGGAGCAGCCGTGGCAAAGGACCTCAAGATTTTATCAAGATGAAAAGATGGCAATGTTGCTAAAAATGGACCCTATACCCGAAACAATGGGTCTACCATGGGGGTCAACCAGAGATTTATGTATCTTGGGAAGAATGTACAGTATTGGGGTAACTTGGAGAGTTACTTAAGAAATTTCCCAGTTTTCATTCAATTACTTTTCTAAATTGCTCGGTCAACAAGTAGTAGTCACTATAGGACGCTGTTCCACGCGCAAACGGACATGCGCGTTGTCCTCGGACATGCGCAGTAGTCACTATAGGACGCCATTCCACGCAACATGCCAGCATTGGGTCCCGCTCTCAAATAGGTACGTTCAATGATTGGAGATTTTTAAGATTCATCACTTATGGTAAGTCACAGATTCATTGGTAGAACATTTTTCTATCATGACACTGGATATCTGATTGGGGCTTGTACTTTGGGGGTGTTTGCTTTTGTGTGTATATATACTTGTATTTGTAACACTGTAATCATGCTTGAAAAAGGCTCTATCACCTAATTTTTAGCCGAAACGTTGCATTTTTTGTACTCTGGATTCACCATTAAAGAAGAGTTTTATGCTGACATCCGTTTCTTCACTTTTTCTGGATTGGATGGGTGAGAGTTGGGCTCTCTCTCCCTTAGGATGATCTGATGCATCACTGCTTCTTGTGAGGATATAAGTTTTGGGACTTGAGTGCTGGTCTATATATATTTCTTATTGCTATTATGGAGCCTGATGACGAGTGCACGGGGACAACTTCATTGGATTCCATACAGAACCCCCGTTCCTACTCTTTTGCCTATAACTGAATCTCGTGTGAGTACTTATCTGTATACGGAGGAGGATGTCCAAAGACTGTTAAACAATGCCAGATGTGATGTTTCCTTTCTTAGTTTGCCATCTATTGACATTTTAAAAAGAAAGTTTGAACAAGAGAATAAGAGACTAATTACGGTAGCACTCCATTTGAATACATTGATTGAATATTATCGTGTTAAACGAATTCCGAGGGGACTACGTTCTAATCTCCGTCCGACTTTTTTTCTGCCAGGATGAAGAATTTTTGCAAAATATTTGTGGTGTTTAATGTTAAATATGCCATTGAATTTAATCCTGTTTTAATATTGAATATTACTGAAGGATGCTCTCTTTCAATACAAAGCGATGTTCAATTACGTGAAGTGCATATTAAGTCATTGTTACCTACTGATGAGTTTGTGTTCTTGAAGGAGAAACTAGGACAGAAATTGGCTAGACATAGGATGGAAGTTGAAAGGATGAAGCGAGATAAATGGCATAGAGACCTTGAGGATTATGAGGGTGGAAGGAATTATAATTGGCAAGGCCAACATAACCAACGTATTCGCCAGGAAAGGCCTTTTCAGAAATTTAACCGACCCTTAGTTTGGTTATACTCCTTGTTTTCTGATTCAACTGATGAGGTCCATTAGGATCTGATTTTTTTTAGAGGGCGGAACAAGAAAAAGGAGAGCCTCAGTAGGGGGGTGTCGGAAAACACCGTAGACACAAAAAGAAGGAATCAGAGAGCAAAATAGAACAAACAGGAAGGGGAGAATTCAGTCAGACCACAAACAGGAGAACATCCCCAGAAATAAATGAGGAGGTAAATATTGTTGTTAATATTTCTTCATTGTCACTTCAGATGCAGAAATTAGTGTGTTAAACAGAGGATTGTCATTTAGTCCCACTATCCTAATTTGGATTGGTTTACAATTTGATATTGAATCTAAACAGTTTTTTTTTAGGCGTTATACAGCTTAAAGCATTTTTTCTTGATAAAGATAGAGGAAGGAGATAGAGAATTTGAGATGGGGATTCTAGGGATAGCCTCGCAATTTGAGAGATTTAGATCTAGAGAGTGAGGAGTTTGATTTTCTAACAACTCAACAGAATCTTATTGTTGAAAACACATACATCTAAAACTTTATCAAAAGATAAAATGAGTTCATGAAAGATCAGGTTAATACTATGAGAGGACCAAATCTGTCAGTTAGTGAGGAAAGGCCCTGACAGAGTACTCATGAAACTATCTTTGGATTGTTATAAAACCAGCGGATTAGGGCGGGAGCAGTTGTGGTGATGGACAGAGTCAAATATTGATTCGGAGAGATTTATCGTGCAATTAAGCAGATGAGGATGTATATACTCGGCTTGACAGTGATCCGAAATTTAAAATTATGAAAGAAATAAATCTACTTGTTGACCGAGCAATTTGTGAAAAGATAATTGATGAAAAACTGGGACAAATATTCTTAAGGTAACTTCTCCAGTTACCCCAATACTGTACATTCTTCCCAAGATACATAAATCTCTGGTTGACCCCCATGGTAGACCCATTGTCTCGGGTATAGGGTCCATTTTTAGTAACATTGCCATCTTTCTTGATAAAATCTTGTGGTCCTTTGCCACGGCTGCTCCCTCCTATATCAAAGACACATCAGATTTTTATTTTAAAATACGTCGAGATCAGGATACCTGAAGGCTGTGTCCTGGTGTCCTTCGATGTGGGTCTTCATTGTACACATCGATAGAACACTCTGATGGATTTGATCAGCAGTGTCGGGATCGCTGACCGACTTGGGTTGTGCTCGAATTACTCACCGTTTTATCCCTCTCTCTCCTGGAGATTGTCCTCATGAGAATTATTTTCTCTTTGGGGGACAAGTTCTATCTCAAGACAGCCGTGGCACTGCCATGGGGTCCAATGTGCCCCACTTATGCCTACACATTATATGCAGCGCGTGAGGAGGAACTTATTTACACTCTGGGATTTTCGCGCAGCACCATACGTCCTGCGTGTGGTGGTGATACATCGACGGATGTTTTTCTCATTTGGACAGGGTATTGAAAGAAAATGGATCTTTTCCATTCTTTTCTTAATCAATGTAGAACCTGGTATTAGCTTCACTAATGTAGTGTACTGTAGCTTTCTATTGAATTTCTGGACACTAAGGTATATATTGTGAATGATAGATTAGAAACCGATTTATATGTGAAAGCAACAGATAAAAATAACCTTTTGTATTATGAGAGCTATCACACTAGACATATGATGGATTCACTTCCCCTGGAGTCACATTATTGGGGTCAGCAAGAATCTGTTTCTGATGATGAGGCTAGAATTGACACTTAAGATTGAGGAAATGTGCCAAAAAGTTTATACAAAGGGCTATCCTAAGCCTTTGTTGTGTCGGGATTAAGGATCGTGTTAAAAGGATAAAAGGTTATGAATTTTTGAAACCCGTGACAGAGGTTAAACACAGAATCCTTTTGCTACCACATATGTAAGATAGGCCTATAATAGCTGAAGTACTTAAGAGAGGAGTGGCACATCCTGCGTAGAAGGGCTTTCATGATGTAGTTTGAATTTTCTGAGACCCACCGATGAGGCTATAGAAGAAGAAGTAAAAACCTTCGTGCTAGATTGGTGAAAGCAGATCTCCCGTCTCCCTCAGGTTTGAGACAATCCTTTTTGGCCCCACCAAAAGCTGATAATTTCCCATGCCTAAAATTGTTGCAATTGTAACAATATAATTAAAGGTGACAGCTTTCACCATCCGATGACAGGTAAATTGAATTAGAATCAGGGAAATATTTACATGTCGCACTTCCTATGCAATTTACATGATCACCTGCCCTTGTAGCAAAGTTTATATAGGAGAAACAACGATGGAAGTAGTTGAGAGAGCGGAATCACAAATATAAAGCACTGATACGGAGGAAAATGTTAGATTTACCGGTAGGCACGTCATTTCATCGATTTTTAATTCATCATATATATCAGTTGAGGTTTAGAGTGATAGATCATGTGCCCCCCCTGAGAAGGGGTGGGGATCGAGAAAAATTGCTGTTAAAAAAGGAATTGAAGTGGATTTTCAAATTAAAATCCTTACATCCAAATGGCTTAAATTTAGAATTCAACACTAATTTGATCTAGAGCTCCCCGTGTAATTTGTTACTTTTTTGTTTTTAATTTTTTAATATCAACAGTCAATACACGTATGGTATTTTATTTATATTCCTTAGGTTGAAGATGGAGGTGCGGGACCCATTATTGTTTTGTGCTTTGAGGCTTCAGCATTAGTTGTGCTATTATCATCTCTGTTTATTTAGATATCACTCTATTGATGTATCCCTGTTTGTGACAAGTGATTGTTTTTTGCTTGATGTGGTCTAAAAAAATGTGGACACTTTGTATTGGGGGCTATTTACAATTTGCCTTCTTGTTGTCTAGCACATCTTCTCAAATTCATACTATGTATGTTTTGATGAAGTATAGTGCCATCAATGTTGGGTTGTTGCTGTCATGTTTCATGACATCTTCTTCCCTGTACATGATGTTGACAGCTTGGCATAAGAGCTATAGCCATATGAGCATATTAGTGTACCTATAGACCCGGGATTATTAATTATTACCACAACAGAATATCTTACAGAATATCTATTATCTGCATTATGTTTTGCACTGCTGATAGGTTGAAGGGTTGATGCAATAGCTTTATGCGCCCCTTCTCCCACACATGCTTGATATTATAGCACGAGAAGCGATTTTGCTAATGTAGCCTGACGGACTTACGCGCTGTTGTTTGACATGCGCAATGATGCTTTGTAGTCCATTGGACGATTGCCGCATTAATGATTTTTGTCTAGTCATAGGACAACGGACATGCGCGTTGTCCTCGGACATGCGCAGAAGTCACTATAGGACGCCGTTCACGCACAAATGCAGCATTGGGTCACGGCTCTCAAATAGGTATTAATCATATGATTGGAGATTTTTAAGATCATCACTATATGTAAGTCACAGATTTCCATTGGTAGAACATTTTTCTATCATGGACACTGGATATCTGTGTTGTGGGCTTGTACTTTGGGGGTGTGTTTACTTTTGTGTGTATGATTCCTTGTATTTGTAAACCTGTAATATGCTTGAAAAAGGCTCTATCACCTAATTTTAGCCGAAACTTTTGCATTTTTTATTACTCTGGATTCACCATTTTATAGAAGAGTTTTATGCTGAACTTCCAATTCTTCAATTTTTCTGGATCTAACAGCAGGTGTCCAGCGTCCAGGCAAGTGAGTGGAATACCCATCCTCCAGAGCAGGCAATTAGCTTCCTGGATGCCTGATGTGGAGGGATAGTCACACAGCTTTCCCATATACTGGATAGATTATTCAGAAGCTGGGAAAGCTGGGTGACATGGTTCTCAGCAGCATCCTAAAAAGATGGGTGCCTGCTGTGGGGGATGGGTGCCACTCAGCTTTCTGGGTGGCTGGATAGGCCATCTAGCATGTGGGATAGCTGGGTTAGGCCTTGGGGGAAGGGAGGGAAATAGTGGTGGGGGGTGGAGAGGAGAGGTTGTGCTGGAAAGGTGCGTCAGGAAGAGAGAGAGGGGAGTTGAGTGGGGGGGTCAGGTAGGGGAGTGGTGAGTCAGGGAGGGGGGGGCCGAGTTGGGGGACAGGGAAGGAGGGAGGGCTGAGTTTTGGGACAGGGAGGGAGGGGGGCCCATTTGGAGTGGGAGGGAGGGGCGGGGGCCATTTTGGGGGACGGGGGCTGAGTTAGGGGACAGTGATGGAGGGGGGCCGTTTTGTGGGACGGGGAGGGGCTGAGATAGAGGACAGGGCGGGGCGGGTGGAGGGGGGCCAGTTTGGGGGACGGGGAGGGCTGAGTTAGGGGAAAGTGGGATGAGGGGGGGCTCAGTTTGGGGGACGGGGGAGGGGCTGAATTAGAGGACAGGGAGGGAGGGAGGTCCATTTCGGGGCACAGGGAGGGAGGGGGCCGTTTTGGAGGACAGGGGGGTGCAAGGAGGGAGGGCGAGGGGCCGTTTTGAGGGACAGGGGGTGCAGGGAGGGAGGGGGGCCGTTTGGGGGGACAGGGGAAGACCCAGGGAAGGAGGGGGGGCTGTTTTGGGGGGACAGGGAGGGCTAGGTTGGGGGACAGGGAGGGAGGGGGGGCCGTTTTTGTGGGGACAGGGGGGGCTAGGTTTTGGGACAGGGAGGGAGGAGGGGCCGTTTTGGGGGGACAAGGAGGGCTAGGTTGGGGGACAAGGAGGGAGGGGGGCCATTTTGAGGGGACAAGGGGGCTAGGTTGGGGGACAGGGAGGGAGTGGGGGCTGTTTTTGGGGGACGGGGGGGCTAGGTTGGGGAACAGGGAGGGAGGGTGCCGTTTTGGGGGGACAAGGGGGGCTAGGTTGGGGGACAGGGAGAGGGGCCGATTTGGGGGGACGGGAGGCTAGGTTGGGGGGACAGGGAGGAGAGGGGGCCATTTTGGGGGAACAGGGAGGGGCTAGGTGGGGGACAGGAGAGAGGAGGGGGGGCTTTGGTGGCACGGGGGGAGAAGTGTTACTTACCTCACTGCTGTTGTCCTCTTCAGCAACTCTAAACATTCCCGGGGGGGGGGCTTTTCGGCCCCGCAGTCACACTGATCAGTGTAGCTGAGGGGGCGGGGCCAGCCCCCTGCAGTCAGTGACGTCAGGGGAAAGCGTCTCTATGACGTTTCCCCTGCGTCCCTGCAATCTGTACCGGCCGCATGTGAGGGAGAGAGGCTCCCTGACATGTGGCTGGTAGGAAGCGCCGGGCCCCACAGCTCTGCGTCCTCCGACCGTGAACTAGTAAGTTCACTGCCGGCAGGCGCAGGAGCCGAACTACCGGGGTAGCAGACGTCGGGCCCCCTAAGAGCACGGGCCCCCGGTAGTTATGCCCCTGAACCTACCATAAATTTATTAAAGTGGTTGTCTCACTATAAAGGCATGTTCACACGGCTTAAAATGGGCCGTATTTCGGTCCGTAATTACGCGCGAAGTGCGCCAATTACGGGCCGAAAACGGCACATTCATTACGGTAATTCACAGTTCTCATAGAGAACTATGGATTTTACGTCTACTCCTCCCCGCCAGGCGAAGCCGCAGGGGCGGGGAGATAATCTGACTGTGAATACTAGCCGGCGTATAACAGCGCCGCTGGCATATTCAAGTTATGGGCTGGCGGAGTCCGGCCTCCTGCTCAGTCCCCCGTCCCGCCCTGCCACCGCCACCACGCGTTAATTGCGGGGCGTAATTAGCCCTGCAAATGCCACTCGTAGTGAACATAGCCTAAAGGTTAGCTTTAAACATGAAGGGACCGATAACTGAAGAGTTTTTCCAAATATATTGCTTTATTTTTTTGATTTTGTTGAGGAGATAATTTACAATGTATCTGCTCTGAGTGCACTCAAGTTTCTCTGGTTACCATCCTGCTGACCTGCGTGAGGGGGCATTTTTTGCTGTCTGAAGTATAGTTTTTATTGGCACCATTTTGGGATCTATGCAACTTCTTATTCACTTTTTATTCCAATTTTTAAGGGAAATGTCTTTTTCTTCTATGGTGTTCAGCGTACGGCATAAATGATGTTGTATTTTAATAAATTGGACTTTTACAGACATGTCGGTACCAATTATGTGTAGCTTTTTTATTCCTTTGTTTGTAAAATGGCAAAAGGCGGTGATTTGAAGTCTTAATGTTGTTTGTATTACTTTTTACACTATACTTGTACATTCAGTCCCCCTAAGGTACTTAACACCCTTCTGTGTTCATTAGGCTTCCAGCTGCCATAGTAATCGATGGGCATCCCGCGACGCACATCACCACCCTGAATTTTTGTGAGGAATTACAGAAGCAAACAGGAAAGACAAATTCTGAACCTCAGAATCAAAATGGGATATAGAAAATAAATTGTTCAAAGGAAAATATTCATATATAAAACCTAACCTTTAATAAATACCAATTGAAACTCTATACGTTACCCAAAAAACGGAGAGGGGGTGAATACAACTTACTTATATAATAGTGTAAAAAAAAAAAAACTTACATAAAGGTCAAATATGGGGAGCCTATCTTACCCTAAGCTATCCTAAATGCCTTAAAAAAAGGCCCTATGCGGCGATATGGCCTGTCCCGAAAAAAGGACGGTCCCATAAGAATAGACTCCTAAACTACTTATCCCCTCTATACATTAGATATCACAGATAAAGAGTCAAAGCTTAACATAAATGCAGTTTAAACATACATGGCCTACCACATAATGTTTTAGGAACAAGTAGAGAAAATCAGTATGTTAAACTTCATTTATTACTCAAAAAGAGTAAAAAAAAAACTAAACTTCAATAGGTATGAACCATACACGCTACGCATAACATTATGGGAACATAAAGAACAAAAATAAAACTGAGGTTCAACCTGACTTACTACCCATGACGAGTTTCCCTCTGTATTAACAAAGTTCTTCAGTGGAATACAAAAGGATATCACATGAGGCCAAAGGGCTAGTGTGCCCTTCTTGAGAGGAGTGGCGTTCTAATGGGGAGTCAACTTCTCTCAAGAAGGGCATACTAGCCTTTGGCCTCATGAATATCCTTTTGCCCACTAAAAAACTTTGTTAAGTAAGGTTGAACATACATCTCTATGTATTGAGGGATGAGTAGTATAGGAGTCTATTCTTGTGCGACCGTCCTTTTTGGACGGCTTATTCCGCATAAGGCTTTTTGGGTTTTAGATAGCTTAGGGTAAGATAGGCTACCCCATTTTGACCTTTATGTAAGTTTTTTTTTTTTTTCACTGTTATATAAGTAAGTTGTATTCACCCCCCCTCCATTTTTTTGGTAATGTATAGAGGTTTAATTGTGGGTTTAAGTAAGGTTGAAAACATACGTTTTCCTTTATTGTTCTAAATATTATGTGAGGAGCATGTATGTTTTTACTCATTTTATGTTAAGCTTTAAACTCTTTTTCCTGGACTATCTATGTATTGAGGGTAAGTAGTTTAGGGAGTTATTCTTGTGCGACCTTGTCCTTTATGGGACGCCTATCCCAACATAGGGCCTTTTTTAGGGCATTTAGATAGCTTAGGGTTAAGATAGGCTCACCTATTTGTTCCTTTAATGTATGTTTTTTTTTCTTTCACTGTTGTTAAGCTGTATTCTCACAAACCTCCGTTTTTTTGGTAATGTGTAGAGTTTCAATTGGTATTTATTAAAGGTTAGG
Organism: Phyllomedusa bahiana; assembly: GCA_025379985.1. NCBI lineage: Eukaryota > Metazoa > Chordata > Amphibia > Anura > Hylidae > Phyllomedusa > Phyllomedusa bahiana. The sequence goes on from JAODAL010004729.1 coordinate 27,104, forward strand.
TTTTATATTGGAATATTTTCCTTTGAACAAGGAATTACAGAAGAACAACACAATATAGAGATTTATGGAAAGATGCTACAAGAATATTATTTCATGGGGAATACAAATATTTGCAAAAAGAGACATGTTGGGAACAGCCAGGGCACACTAGGCAGTTGCCCGGGGGCCCCACAAGTGTAGGAGCCCCTGGTGGGTTTTTTTATGTCCCAGGAATATAAGAAACATACCCTGGATATACTTGGTTTGACTGTGCTTATTACGGTTTGTGTGTTTTTAGATATGCAAACGTTAAAAAACCCATGTGAGGAAGGGAGCCAAAAGTGCTCCCTGCCCTGCCAATTAGTTAGTAGGCTGCAGGCTGCGGTGTCAGACATAAGTGGCGTGATACATATGGGGGTGTTTGGGGGTGGCTAGAGGCATGACCTAGGGTGATGTCACGAATTCAGCAGAGTTATGCAGGTCCCACAGCAGTGCTCTGCCCAGGGGCCCATAATGCTGTTAAGATGGCTCTGGGAACAGCCACAAGTCCTCTTTAATAAGGTTTAATGACAGCCAAAAACGAAATTTTTTCTTTTTGTGGTAGACACTAATTCAGGCTAATTAAGCTGTAAATCAATGGAAGAAGAGATAGTAATGTGGGTCTAGTTATTGAATCTCATAATGACGGAAGGATGAGTAGAAACATTTCTATTCTAGGAAGCTGAGCATACATATAAGAGTTAAATAGACTGAACTCACTGTTTTGGCAGGATTGAGAAAATGTTTGGAAGAGGCCAAGTAACATCAAACATGGATAGAAAAAACTTTTAATATACTGTACTCTTAGGGCCACATGTATTAACCTATTTAGGTCTAAAACTCACTTTTTTGCTCGTAGGTTACTATGGACAAAAGAGTGAGTTTTAGACCTAAACAGTTTCATAAATGTGGCTCTTAGTCCTTTAAAATGACCAGATGCCCCTTTCCTCACAAAAATGAATTAATGCTTGGCCTAGCATGCCTGTTTATAGGGGTCACCAGGAAATAGTTGCTGGCTATATGCTAACATTGCTCATTAGGGAGAGGCACCATATAGGTGTGCAAAGAGTTATAAATCATTAGTTGCTCCACCGAAATTTAAATATATTCTAAAGGGCTCATGGAAATGATCTAGGACTCTGCAGCGTCACCTATTGGATGTAGCTTTCCTCAATTCACATTCAACTCGAGCTTTGCAGTGTGAATGGGATTAGAGTCAACCAGGAATTCAGCTGTTTTAGGAGCTTTGCCTCTTACCAGTGTAGAGTAGATTACTGGTTGGTTAGGTGCAGCCTGAAAGTGGCATTGTTCCACATTAGAGAGAGGCACCATGTAGATGTTTAGACACTCACACAACATAATTCACTCCACTGAAATCTACAAATATTCTAAAAAGTCATGGGAAAAGAAAGGTGGCGCTGTGGAGTCTTAGTTAATTTCCCATGAGCCTTGTAGAATATATTTAAATTTCAGTGGAGTGAATTATGGTATACAAGTCTCCACACACCTACATAGTGCCTCTCTCTAATGCTTAGATCTATGCTTAGATACTTTCACCTAGTCAACCAGCATTCTGTTCTTCAATAATGAGAAGCAAATGCCCCAGATCAGCTGTCTGCAGATGAATATCTAGTTGGCTCTAATCCCATTTACATTGAAAAGCTCAGTAAGTGGAATGTGAATTAAAGGGGTTTTGCCACAATCTCATTTCATACCTCCTGTATTATGCTCTTTAGCTCTGTGTGCTCAGAAGGGGGCATGTGTGATTTGTTTGAATTGCATATCATGTGACCCAGCAAGATGACATCACCATGCCTTTCCTCTCTGTAGTCAAAGAAAGGTCTGTTTATGTAAACCATTGTGAGTAGCTAAGAGGTACAGTTTTAGCCTCCAGGCACAAGGGTCCTAGGTTCAAATCCCTGCAGGAGTTTTTTTTTTTCTCTTTATCAATGTACAGACCTGATTGACGTTTCTTTTTTATTTATTTGCACTGTTTGACTAATGAGCCCAGAGGATGGGAGTAGAGTGACAAGTTCTGGGGTTTGAACACTCAGTAACTGCCTGAGAACAGAAGAGCATGTCTGACCAGAACTGAGAAGCCCTCAACCCTGGTCGTATCCCCTGGAAACGAGCTGTAAACAATGGATTACTAAAGGAGGAGCTAAAACAAAAACGGTGCAGAATTTTTAATAATGATGAAGGGTGAAAATGTTTATTATTTAATTTACAATCTTCCCACGTCAAATTTACTTCGTGGCAAAACCCCTTTAAGTAATACGGTATACCACAGAGCAATAGATTGACAAAGCAAAACAGAAAATAATTCCAAGCTAAGTTTAATAAAAAGACTGTGTAAGAAAACTTTACATAGGTCTTATATAACATTTGTACGTACTAACAGAATATTTTCTTTGACATATTTGATTCATCACCTTTCACATCATGCCTTTGATTTTATAGCAGTCAATTTCCTTTGAAGACAAAAAATTGTAATTGCAGCTACCAATCACTGAGTATATTTTCTCCTTTCTAAAAGCTGGAATTATGTTCTAAAAAAGTGTGAGTCAAAACGCATCAGGACAGCAACCACAGCTCCCTTGTCACTTAGAGACACATCATGCCTCTTTCCTTCAAGAGTAAGACTGCTGGGACTGAAATGAGATTAAAGTGCTTATATAGAATGGCACCGCAAAACCTGTCAAGATGGCACATCAAAGCAATTACAGGATGTCACTGGTCCTCCTACAATCTTGCTCTAAAGTTAGAGCTAACAAAAGAATTCGTAGGTACATCAAATAAAAGGAATGTTTTAGGCATTGAACATGTCATTTAATGGAAGCATAATTCTCTTATCTTTTTCTAGATTGTATAACTGCTTTCTCCACTGTTTCCCTGGTCAAGTTAAGATTAGATGAGTTTGATAACATTTTAACGCCTGATTTTTCTAAAGCAAACATAACAAAAGAAAAGAAAGAGAACATATTACACAAAGTTGCATCTTAGATAACGTGTAAACTGTAATTTACAGCATTGATAATATGCAGTTTACAATAGGTACTGTCTATGGAGCACTTTTCACCTCTCCTGATGTGTCTGTTCTACCAAATAATTGTATTTTCCTTGAAAGAACAATTCTGAAGCTTTCTTTCTTAGAACGTTATGGTCTGTTGCTCATTTGTTATTTCTCTAAAGATTTTGAACAAAATAACAACCAGGGGAAACATGCCTTATCGAGTTTTTCACCCTTTTCTGGTGTAAGGCCTCGTTCACACGGCTTATTTGGGCGCTGATTGGAGCCGTATTTGCGCAGTATGGCAAATCCACAGTTCTCATAGAGAACTATGGATTCCGTCTCTCCTCCCCGCTCGGCGAATCCGCCGCGGGGGGAGATAAGTGACATGTGAATTACCAGCGGCGTATACGCGCCGTAGATAATGACAGTCTATGGGGTCGGCGAGCTGCCGGGCCCCCGCCCCGCCCCCGGCCACGCTGCACGGCTGCCGGCGTAATTGCGGGGCGAAATCCGTCCCCGCAATTACGTCGGCAATAAGCCGTGTGAACCTTGCCTAAAATGTGCCTAAGTGAACCATGTGATGTCTAATGCGCCTAATGAATGTAAGACTCAACACTTTCTAACGTGCCTAGTAAGAGGTGACGTTCTGTCGCACCACACTCTTAATATTAGACACCTATATGAATGTGGTTCAGAAAATCTAGGTGCATTACTGCTCTGTCATGCAGACCTATTTCAATTTGGTCTGCCTGAGCCTGAGGAGTCGAAGTGGAGATAGATTTGCTGTTAGAGAAAAAAATGTCCCTTATTTCTCAACTTAGACCAGTACAATAATAAAAAGTAATTTTCTGATAATTACCAAACTATGTAAAATTAAATTATTTAAATGTAATAAAAAGTTTTCATATAAATATTAATATCAAAATATATAATATCCCAAAAATAAAAAAATATCTCCTATAAAATGCATTTAAATTTAATAGAATCTAAAACTAGTTTTACATTAAATAACATTAAATTTTACCATTTTTAAGACATTAAATTTGAAATGCTCTTACTCTTTATTCTACATACAGCAAGAGCCAGCACAGGACAGGTCTTGCTGGGACCTGTGGTCCACCAAGCAAGATCACTATCATAGTTTCTATTTACTGACATGTTATTCTAATGACTTTTCTTTTATTTCCAGCCTATCTATAGCTTTTATAAGCATTGGGCACATTACTAATGCGCCTAAGTTTCGTAATGCGCCTAACATAGACGAGGCGCGTCAAACTTAAGACTCCATTTATAATCGCACAAAAACCACTTTCATACATCAGACGCATTATACACTGAATATGAGACTCGAAAATTCACTTCGGAGCGCCTTCCTTCTTACATGTCGCCACAGGAGTTAACAACATAGGATGTGCCCTTAACAGTCTGATACTGTGAAATCGTTGCTGACGGTGCAAGACTAGGTAGGGCCACTCCCCTCTGACGAGAAAAATAGTAACGCCCAATTGTCTATTTATACAGACATTTCTAGAAGGAATAACAGATAAGTAACACTTTCCAGAGTTCTTAGAAAATAATTCAGGTCCTCTTTTAAGGGTTTAATGCAATTAGACAACAGAGATGACTCGACATTTGAGCTTTTTCTGGTATTTTAATGCCATGTCTCCACAGCACTGGTTTTTGGTTGGGTTTTTAAGCGGATTTAGTATTTAGAGTCTGCAAAAACCAACACTAAACCATCCTCATAGACCTCACTAGAAAATATGAGCTATAGTCTACACAGCTTGGATTTTCTGTTGTCAGTTTTCAAAACCACCGGCTTATGGAACATGTTCTTTAACCCCTTAAGCCGAACGCCTGAAAAGTAGTTAATGACCAGAACATTTTTTTAGTTTTGGCCTCCTTGCATTTAAACAGTTGTAACTTTTTTATTTTTTCAATGACGCAGTTGGATGAGGCCTCGTTTTATTCAAGACAAGTTGTACTTTATAAGGGAATAGTTTAAGTACACTTATAAATAATTGCAGTATTTTTTTTTTATTTTTTTACAAATGTTTTTTAGTTTTTTTCATTTTTTTTTTACACCATTAACATTTCACACTTAATAACTTGTTAGATTAATTCTACAGGTTATTACGGTCGTGTGGATACCAAATATGTGTAGGTTTTTTTGTGCGTGTAATTTATGTACAATTATTTTTTATTAAATATTTATTTTTATTTTATTATTTATTTTTTTTATTCTTTTTTTTTACACTTTTTATGTTTTTTTTGTACTTTTTTTTTGACTCCCATGAAGGGAGAACTGTTTAACATTTTTTTAAATTTTTTTTTACACTTAGTAATGTATTAGCATATTCATATATGCTAATACATGCTAATCTGTGTCAGTCTGACACAGGCAGTGATTAGGACAGCACACAGTGCGTCCTAATCACTGGCTTCATTACACAGACAACTCTGGGGCCACGCTAGGTCCCCGAGCTGACTGTGCAGCCGTTCCCCGGGCTCTGTCGGGTCACCGGGCGTTTCCGATCACCCGACAGAGCAGGGGATCCCTTTGATTGCGCTGCGGTAACGCACCGCCGCAATCAAAGGGTTAAAGCATCGGGTTGCGGAGGTTTCCTCCGCTCCCCGATGCCTGCAAGGAGATGCTCTGGGATCGGGGCTGTGTAGTTCAGCCCGATCCCAGCGCAGCTGCGGCAACCGGGCGCCGCAAACCCCGATGTCTGCAGCGACGTCAAAAGACGTCGCTGCAGACGAACGACCCGCACCGGCCGCCGTCAAAAGACGGTGCACGGTCGTTAAGGGGTTAAGACTATGTCTACACAACAATGGTAAAATGCTGTTGGAATTTTGTTGTGGCTTTTGCAACCGGTTTTTGGATTTCGTCCGGCCCTAATACATTGAACGGTAGTAGAATCCGCCATAATATGGCAGATTATAGAACATGTTGCATAAACCGGTGGTTTTGAAAGCCAACAATAGAAAATCTGAACTGTATAGACTACAGCTAGGATTTTCTATTGAGGTCTGTGGGGATAGTTTACAATCTGATTTTTTGCATATTCTAAATACTGATTCTGCCTAAAAATACAACCAAATACCAATGCTGTGTAGAGCGGATTCTAGTGCAGTTCAATATATTAGGGCCGGTCAAAATCTGAACATCAACTTCAAAAGCTGCAACAAAAACCGCGGTATGGCATGGTAAAATACCGTCACACATAGACCAGCAGCCGTCATCATTAGGACTAAACTGCAATAAAAGAAACACCACATAAAAAATGGTGAATGGAAAACAAAAAATATACCCTTTTCCTAATGATATACATTCATTTAATATATTACTCAAACAGGCACTAGAACCATTTAAAACCGTCTATGTATTTTCAAGGCTGATGGTTTATGAAAATCACAATCAGGGTTTTTCCAAGCAAATTTTTTAATTCATTTCTTTTTCATCACTAAATTCAGAAAAGTAAGGCATGCTAAGGTTTGAAAAGAAATGAAATCTCCTACAAAAATAAAAATTGAAGCTGTACAAAGATGTACAAATATACATATATAACTTTTTCTTTTTGGTGTTCTAGATGTGGAAGGTTCAAGATGTGCATCCTCAAAATGAAAACGGCAAAATTCTACCACTGAACTGCAAATTTAAAAGAGCTAAAAGAAGACCTACGACATCTCTTGACATGTCGGTCTTAGTAAATCTATATCTTCCCCATGAAGTAACAATTCTTGGAGCATCTTCTCTTATAAGTCTCTTGTGCTATTCCTATATTATTTGTTCTAGAAATGTATTATGGAATCAATCAGATGGGTGTTCACATTTCAGTTTTTAAAGGGTATGTCCCTACATACAATGACTGTCAACACTGAGGACAATATCACACTGTGGAGGGACTAACACTCAATTGGCAACATCCAGCGGACAGATTCAGTAGTAAAATCAGCTACAGCAATAGAAAAATCGAAAGGTTATGGATTTCAAAATATGGTGATATCAATATTTTTTAGCTATTTTTTAAAGCAGTGAAGCATTACGAAAGCCATATAAATGTTCCATTGATGTAAATGTACTGACCCACAGAATAAGTTTAATGTCATTATTAGAGTTGCGCTATGGATTTGGTCATGGTAAATTTCAAACTAAGTATCAGTGATTGGATTTTGCCCAAAATCAAAGAGGCAGAAAAATCATTACTGACCCTAAAGGTCCATCCAAACAACAAGCATTTCCAGTAGGAAATTCAGGTGGATTTTGAATTTTAAAAACCATCAAAAAATGACTGTAAACAATTCCCAAAGACCTATTAAAACTCTAGTTTTCTGAAGTCGGATTTCAAAGACGCAGTTTTTTCAAAAAACTTAGTACATGCTTGATCTTCAGAAAAATGTACTATTGAAGTCAAAGGGATGGCATAAAAAACATAAAGAAAGCCTTGTGCACTTTTTTGGGGGGCAGATAAACATCTAAAAACTCAATAGTGCTCTATGATGTGTGAGCTTTTACAGCTCCGGGATCTTGGCATACGTCTTTTCTTCAGGTATAGAGACAGAAAGTTCAGGTGAAAAGACGCATCCTTCGTATTTTATTCAACGGCAACACAGGTAGGCAAAACAGGTGCAAGGCATGCACAACATAAACAAAACAAAAACTGCTCATCTGAGCTCTAAGGCCATGTTCACACGGCTTATTTTGACGTGGTTTTGGACGAGGTTTTTGGAGCGTTTCCTCGCCCAAAACCTAGTGCAAAATGCCCCCAGTTCATTTCATTGATTCCTATGTAAAACCTTGTTGTATTTCTCATACGACATGGTTTTTACACACTTCTTTGGAAGCGCTGAAAAAGAAGTGTCATGTCAATTCTAGAAGCGTGTTTTTTGCGCGTTTTTGGCGTGTTTTTCGGCATGTTTTTGGCACGTTTTTTGTTTTGTTTTTTGTCTTTGCTATTAATCAGTATGGGTGAAAACCTCATCCAAAACCTCGCCGAGAAACGCCTCTAAAACCTCTTCTGAAGAAGCGTGTTTCAAGCGAAGTTTTGGGGGTGGAAACGCTCCGAAAACCTCGTCCAAAATCACGTCAAAATAAGCCATGTGAACATACCCAAAGCGCGTTTTAGGCATGTTTTTCAGTGCGGTTTTTGGCGCGGTTTCGGAGCGGTTTTCGGTGCATATTTTGTCCTGGCTATTAATTTGTGAAAACCTCGTTGAAAACCTCGTCGAAAACCACAACCAAACCCTCGCAGAGAAACGCCTCTAAAACCTCTTCTGAAGAAGCGTGTTTCAGGCGAGGTTTTGGGCGAGGAAACGCTCCAAAAACCTCATCCACAACCATGTCAAAATAAGCTGTGTGAACATACTGTAACTGAGTTGTAGTCACTAACACTTTGTAAGCACACAAGCAAAGGTGTGACAGATGCTGGTCTCCACAGCGTATCTCCTCCCAAGACTCAGTGGTAGTCCAGGGTTGTAGCCACTCTAGTCAGCTTACCTGCTGACTTATAAAGGTCAGGTAAATCCTGGCATGGAACAAGGGGAGTAAGCACCCACCCAACTCTTTGCTTACTCCCAATGAAAGGCTGTCCCAGAAAAAGCTGGGAGCCATACTAACACAACAATAAATGTGTGCCAACAGCCCGAGCTGTTGCCACCTATCTAATTTGGCCTTTCATTCCACCAAGGCTCCTTACCTTGGTGGCATGTATCTGAGCTTCTGAAGGTGCATGCAAGGAATCTGGCTGGGATATATTCTCTGTTGTATACCCTTCCTGCTGCTGCCACGTTACAGATGCTAAGAATGAAAGAAAATCCGAATCTCAAAAACAGCAAAAAACTAAAAATCTTCGGGTTCTCGTGTAATATACTGTTCAAATACACATTGAACAATATGGTTTTAGGATTTAGGATTCTGAATACAACAAGTATTTTGTCCTTTGTCGTGTGGAAATACCACAACCCTAAGTTGGGTTTGAAACTCAAGTTGGGTTGTCTTTCTCCATTGACAGAACAGTGCGAGTGCTTGTTTTATTTTGCTATTTAATGCACATTAGTGCTAACAGTAGCATGTTGTGCATAGGAAAAGTTATCAAATGCTAGCAAAAATATTCTCCATTATGATCCACAATGTAATATATGTGCCAATATGCCATATTATCTGCAAGTCAGATCCTTTACCTAATATAACTTAATTAGAATCACAATGCCCCCCCATTTTAGGTTAGAAAGCTTCCCCAACTGCCAGCAACCTTCTGTTTGCATTGTATGCCACCACACCAGCGTTCACCCACATCATTTTAAAATTATTTTGGATGTGATCAATTTGGCAGTGCACTCCGCCTATCCACACAGACTGTCTTTAGTCTGAGCAGAGTATAGCTGGGACCTTCATTACTTGAAAGAATGGATCAGAAAGGGAAGCTCTCTCTCTTTCTGAGCCACTCCCTTTCTGAGCCACTCATTGCCTCCCACTCAGGCTAGCCAGCCGCTCTGCTCTGTACTGACGAGGGGCAAACACACCGAAACGGCTGTATACAGACAGGTGATGCTGGCTTGGCTAAATATCCCTTTTGCTTTCCAAAGACCCAGTGGGTCAAAAGCAAATTGAGGATTTGTTACAACCAACAGAGGGCTCTTGAGCTTCTCAGCTCCTTTCCCATAATGCCTTGTGATATATTGAAAGGATGGAGACAAAGAGGGTATCAAACGCGGTGCGATGTTAGTGTAGGTTCCCAGCTGAACTAAGGTCACATTGTCTTGGTGGATGGGCTGCAGAGAAATTAATCACCCGGCACCTGGTCATCTGTGACTGAAAGCTGGGAAACATCAGTAGCTTACTGTAAGTAGTATAATAGGAATACTCTGATGTCAGAATTCACAATTTGATGAAACGTTATTTACAGACACATCATTGGAAAATTTCAGTTTGTACATATAATATGCTGGTGCAGCCTCTGATGACACTGACGCCAGAATGTAGTTTACAGTATTCTACAAATAGGATCAAAACTACAGGCTAGGCGTCTTCTTTGTTTGAGCAGGTTAGAAACCACAGGGAATATGAGTTTCCACTGCAGCCGGCTCAGTGTTTTCAGAATTCAACCACAGTCGAATTATAATTTTTTAGATGCTATTAAAAGCATACGCTCATATATAAACAGCATTACATAGATAATACATAGAAATTATTTAAATAAAGTAGATAGAAAAATGTAACTGTGTCAATACAGACAACTTTTTTCCTACATTATGTCTTATAGTCCACATCTACATGTACAATTATGATGGCTGCTGTAGGAATCAGTCAGTGAAGGACATAGAAGTCAGAACTCCTGCAATAAAAAAAAAAAACTGATGGCAAATCCTAGCAACAAGGACGGATTGGCCATTAGCTGTACTGGGAGAAATCCCAGCAGGCCAGAAAACTCATGACATCATGAGGCTTATGCGGCAGCCACAAAAACTGCTGCAGGCCCTCTAGTATCAGGGGGATCTGGGCTGCCTCACTTTATGGCTCTGGGAGCACAGCTGACGAATGTATTTGCATCCCTAGGAAGCAGTTAAATGCTATGGAGAAACAAGAAGCCATAGTCCCCCTAGTTCACCATTCAAAGGAAGATGGACGAGAAGGTATCCAGAAATGTGTGTTGGTTGCAAGAAGAGATGAGCAGATGGAAGGTGAAAAGATTAGAAGGAAATCGGAGAATGTCAGAGAAGGGTATCACAATAGAGGACGGAAGTACATAGCAAAGCTCAGGGGAGAACTGGAGTAGGCAGTGGGGAATAGGCTCTAGAATTTCTGTTGGCAGCAGGTAGGGTCATCTTCTGTCTACAAATCTCATGGGCATCAATACTGGGGGGACAACAAGGGAACATCATTATTGTATGGAGGGAACAAAGGAGTTGTAGTACTGTGAGGCATTGCCACTGTGTATGGTAAGACCATGTTCACATGGCTGAAAATGGGGCGTATTTCGGTCCGTAATTACGCGCCGGAGTGCGGCAATTATGGGCCGAAAACGGCCCATTCATTACGGTAATGATTACTAGCAATGATTGTCTATGGGCCGGCGAGGCGCCGGCCCCCCGCTCGCTCCCCCGCTCCCGCCCTGCCCCCGTCCACACGGCGTAATTGCGGGGCGAAATTACACCCCGCAGTTAAGCCGTGTGAACATAGCCTAAGGAGGAGCACTGCTAGGGCATGTCCCCACGGCACAGGTTTGCAGACGGTTTTTCAGACGGTTTGCGGTTTTGCAGACCGTCTGAAAAACCGGCCGCAAATGAGCACAACGGGCTTCTATGGAAAACCCGTGCAGCAGTCCCCACTGCACGGGTTTTCCGTCCGGCGGGTTTTCCTCCCGGTGTTTTTTCCCGGCCGCTCGAAAAACATTGTGCTGGCACATTCTTCCGTACGGTTTTCTAACGGAATATGTGCATGTCAATGTGATCATCGCAGAGAAAAGCCGCCAACTCCCTCCCGTGGAGATGGCACACAAACTGGACAAATACCGGTCAGATAAACCAACCGGTATTTGTCCATTGCCGTGTAAACGGATCCTTACTGATTGGGAAGCAAAAAGAGGGCTAGAGCCAAATGTACAGTGTAACATGTTAGCCAAACTTTGGCTGTGATGTAATGGAAAAAAACACAGACATGCAAGTCCTGCTAAATCTTAATTGTTAATTCATTGTTGATCGCTAATGGTAACGAGCTTTTACAGGTAGACTTGCAAAACCAAGACACCATTAACAATTTTTAAGAATTTGAAAACTTCACAGACTGCACGTCTTGCCTTAACCCTTAAACGACCAAGCCAGCTTTGATTTCTATTGCAGAGTCCTATTTTTTAAATATGACGTGTCACTTTATGTGGGAATAACTTTCACATTTACCCATGTGATTCAGAGATTGTTTTCACATGACACATGTGGTTCTTACAATTTTTTACAAACTTGTGAAAAATAAAATGTTTTGAAAATTGCAAACATTTTCCATTTTCAAAGGTCAAAAATTTCTGCGTGAAAGACAGATATTTATACCACATAAAACAGTTTAAAACTAGCATCTATCATATGGCAACTTAATGTTGGCATCTTTTTTTTAAGTCACTAGGAGGCTTATAATTTTAGTAGTAATTTTTCACGTTTATGAAAATTTGCAGCATAGATATTTTTAAGGGATCAGTCCAGTTCTTACGTGGCTTTGAGCTGCCTGTATGTTAGACACCCCTATAAATTATTCCATCTAAGAAACAACACCCCTTAAAGTACTGAAAACCACATTTCGGAAGTTTGTGCACCATATAGGTGTTTCAAAGAAATTAAAACAAGCTTCACTTTTTTTGAAGATTTTCAATTTTAATACAATATTTAATGGAACACAGTAGATAACAGAGAAAAGCAAATCAATATAGATTCCTCTTTCTGCTGTTTTTAGCTCTATTCTATATGTAGCCCTAGTGCACTATTTAGCTCAATCACAAGCCTCAGAGTAGGAGGAGCACCTACCGGATTTCAGGGTCACATTTTCATGAGGATATTTTTTAGGCACGATTACAGGTTCGCGGACACCGTAAGGTGCTAAAACTTCATAAACACCACTAAAAAGACCTAACATTGGAAACTACACCCCTTAAATAATATATCCAGAGGTGTAGTGAGTATATCGACCCTACAGGTTTTTCACACTTTTTTATGATTATTCAGTGAAAATGGAAAATTGGATTTTGTTTCCCATAGTTTGCAGTTTACCTGAAAATTTTAATTTTCACAAGTGTTCCTGGAAAAAAAACACCTATGCCAGAGGTTCTGTTTAAAACTAAACAAAAAACAGCTATGACCTATCTGTTGTGTAATGTATATGTTGCAGGGAAATGATGGAACTAGGGATTTGATAAAATCCCAAAGAGATTTGATCAATTCACAGAAGATGTTAAACTAACCACTCTGTGGGGTTATTTCCCTAAAGAAAGTCAGTGATTTGACTGATCTGAACTGCTTTAGTAAAAAGATGAAATTAACAAGTCAGGAGACTCGCACAGCTCTGTGTTTCGCTTGTCAGGACTCGCTTCTAACTCCCCTTCACCTCACTGCTCCCCTCCTGCATCCATGCCAGTGGGACCCCCGGACGAAGCGCACGGCGAAACGCGCGTTGGGGCGCGTGCCTCCATTACTCCATCTGCTTACTATGAAACTACTTGTGACATCCTTTTTCTAAGGTCGGGTATACACTTATATATATTTAATTGTATGTATTTACAAAAGTATACTATGTGATTGTATTGTATAATCAGGGGTTACCCGTCTTTATATTGGACAATAATATACTTTGATATAGTATAGTGAGGTTACGCATCTGTGTAGTTCCACTGTCATTTTTTACTTGTTTTTTATGTATTTTGATATACCTAATAAAGTTATTCTGATAGGTGTATACATAGCTATAATTGTTGGTCTTATTTGGATTGTTCTTATATAGCCCTGGTTTTCTTATGGGTCATTCATGCCAGTGGCCAGCGCCGCACCTCGGGCACCCCTTTACCTCACCGCTCCCCTCTGACATTCATGCTCTTGGCCAGCGTCATGCTCCTGACTTCCCTTTACCTCACTGCTGCCCTCCTCCAGTGTCCATGCCGGCAGACAGCGCTGCACTTCTGACTCCCCTTTACCTCACCACTTCCCTCCGGCATCCGTGCTGGCGGCCAGCAGTGCACGTAATATGTGGGACTACAGTAGGGGAAGAAGGATATGGATCGAAAATTCTATGCTATTTATGCCAAAAAGAAGAGAGCATTAAAGATCAAAGGGAAAATGCTGCAAAACACCTGAAAAGATCAGCTGAAAAAATGAAAGAGGTTTCTTGGAAGAAATTTAAAGACGTGTTAGTGGATTCCACAGTTTTTTGAATGTACCTAAGGTAGATAGAGGCCCATTAGATGGAAATAACATTGTGGGGATCGTATTAGATATAAAAAAATAATTGATACCAAATTGGTACCTCAGTTGGAATGATAAAGGAATGGCTAGTTATGATAAACAGTTCCACGGACTATCCTAATTCTGCGTGAGATTGCAGGAAAATTATCCTTATTTGGAGGTCAAGGATTTAAGAATTTTTCCTTTGAACAAACCAAAATACGATGTAAAACCAAAAAGATGTGCCTGTACAAAAAGTCACGTACTTTGTAACTCGAGATGCCACAAATCAATAACGTGTTTTAATAAAAAGGACTGAACATGATTATAAAATGATTATATTTCTTTTGTTTATTAGTTTTGAAGAACGCATTTGTGTCTCAATGACTATTATTGTATTACCTACTCTACATTTTGTAATGTCATGGTTTACTAAAGAAAGACTTTTAAAGGGGTTGTCTCGCTACAAAGAATAGCTTTCAACATGTTGGGATCACTAAATGAAGATGTTTTCCAAATATATTGCGTTGTTCATTTTTTTGGTTAAGGAGCTACAAGTGATTTTATCACCTTCTGTGCTCTCTCTGGTTCCTCAAGTGACCGACCTGTGTACTTCTCCACCCCTGCTGTTTGTTCTATCTGATAGCAGGGAGTGACGTCATTACTCAGGTCGGGCAGCACAGAACTCCGGACAGTGAGAGCTTGTTTGTTATCTGATCTTTCAGAAAAAAGACAGTAATTACTACTGTTTACTTTAACTCAGAAGCTTCCCTGGTCCTGACAGCATGAGATTTATCTAATTAGCAGAAGTCTGAATACACAGAGCTCATATGCTAATTACAGACAGCCTGACCAGGAAGTGACAGAGCAAAGCAGCATTATTTCATTCATGCATCCTATTAAACTTTGGGATGAGACAACCCCTTTAAGATCGAAACAATATGATTTCATCTTTTCACTAAAACTACCTCAGAATAAATAATAAACCTTTATTTAACACACAATAGAAATTACAATGTATGGTACCCTAGACATTTTGAAAACAAAAGTGGTCTGTTTTACTTGTAGGTTATTTCAAGTCAGAGTGTTCCATGAGCATTTACTTTTTACAAAATTAATTTATTTCAACACAGAAATGACCACACACTATTCTCTATGTAGATAGCGAAAGTTGTTTAACACAAGAATAACCATACGTTGTTCCCTACACATGTAGCAAAATTCGATTTTTTTCAACACAGGGATAACCATAGTTTGATCCCTGTATAGATAGAAAAAGATTATTTGTATCAAACCAGAGCAGCCATATGTTGTTCCCATATAGATAGCAAAAAAGGTTTCAATACAAGAATGACCGTACGTTGTTCCTTATATAGATAGCAATGACCATACCTCAAAGCCACAGATGACACAGCGTTTAGCATTAAAACCCATGTGGGGGAGGGTTTTGGTTTAATTTTTTTAGTTTTATTCTTTGTTGGGGGTTTTTGGAAACAACTTTATGTTTCTATCAGGGGCGTTGTAGGGCCCAAAAAACATCCGGGGGTGGGGCCCCCTTTGTTTTTTTTGGGTGGGGCCCTGGGTTCAACGACATTTTTCCGCCTCATTGTGAAATGCGGATGTTTTTTTACAGAGAAAAACCTTGTTTTTCCTGTCCCCAAAAATTTTCTGAACACCCCCACACAGATCCCGCCCATCTCCTCGCAGTCACTGTAAAAGAAAAAAATCCCCAAGGGAAAATTTTAAATTTTTCGGAACTTTTTCACCTTAAATATGACAATACCCCTAAACAGTAAAACCCAAAACTTTTACCCCGGGTTTTACATGGACAAATCTACCAGAAAAGGGGTTGTTACTAAAACCCTTTTAAAAAACCCAAAAGACCAAAACTTTTACTATTTGAAGGCTCAAATAATCCTGCCAGACCCTGCCCAAAGGGCCCCCCCAAACATGTGACCATAAAGTGTACACGGTCTGATTACATATACCCCCGCCATACGTGACCAGATAGTGGGTAGATATATTTTGGATGTAGACTCTGCAGAAATTTAAGTGATTCCCCTGCTTTTTACATTTTGGGAAAACTAAACGGGGACTTTTCTGATCGGGGCGTCGCATTTTCCCTTTTCTTCCCCATCCGGTTCTCACCTTCATGTGATTGCCCCGGGCCCAAATTACATTCCCTGGGGGTTTTGGACACAATTTTCTTAGATCCTCACTTTTCCAGCAACTTTTAAATTTTAAGGTTTTTGCAGTCCCCTCAGTTGGGTTTATATGGGGGCCCACTAAAGCAGTATATGGGGGCCACGGGCAGGTTTTTTGGGGGCCACAGGAAATTTATTGGGGGGCACGGGCCCAGTATATGGGGGGAAAAACAGGCAGTATATGGGGGGGCACGGCAGTATAGGGGGGGCACAGGCAGGTTTTATAGGGGCACTGAGGCAGTATAGGGGGGGCCACTGAGGCATTATATAGGGGGGCCCCACAGGCAGGTTTAGGGGGCCCAAAAAGGAAAATTTTGGGGCACTGAGGCAGTTTATGGGGCCACGGGCCCAATTTATATGGGGGCATGGGCCCGTATATGGGGGGCCACAAGAAGGTATATGGGGGCACTGGGGGCCCGTTTATGGGGGCCTGAGGCAGTATATGGGGGCCCCACAAAAAGGTATATGGGGAACTGAGGCAGAATAGGGGGGGCACTGAGGCATTTAATGGGGCCACAGGCAGTATTGGGGGCCACAGGCAGTATATGGGGGGCACAGGCGGTATATAGGGGCACGGGCCCGGGTTTATATGGGGGGCACAGGCAGGCATATGGGGGCACAGGCGGGGGATGGGGGGACCCGGGCCAGGCTTTAAAGGGGCCCCCGGGCCCAGGCGTGTTTTTTGGGGGCCACGGGGCAGGTTTTAGGGGGCCACGGGAAGGGATAGGGGGGCCCAAACAGGCGGCTTTTAAAAGGGGGCCACGGTGGGCAAAAGGGGGCCAAAGGCAGGAAATTATGGGGGGCCAGGCAGCATGGGGGGCCACAGGCAGGGTTTATGGGGCCACATGCAGAATAGGGGGGGCCCATTTCCGGCTTTATGGGGGGCACAGGCGGAAATTTTTTGGGGGCCCCCAAGGGGGATAGGGTGCCCGGGCCGGGATTTTTTGGGGCCCACGGGGCAGGAATTTTTTGGGGGCACAGACGGGAAAAGGGGGGGCCAGGGGGCATTTTATTGGGGGCCAAAAAGCAGTATAGGGGGGCCCAAAAGGCAGGCTTTATGGGGGCACGGGCCCAGCCATTTTTAGGGGAAACAGGCAGGGATTATGGGGGCCCAGGGGGGGTTAGGGGGGCCCAAAAGGGACGGGGGGTGGGGGGGCCCAAGGTAGGCATTAGGGGGGGAAAAAGGGCCCCGGGGTTTATGGGGGCCCAAACAGGCAGGGATTTTGGGGGCCAACGGCAGGGATAGGGGGGCCCACAGGCAGTGGTATGGGGGCCAAAGGCAGTATTTTGGGGGCCAAACGGGACAGGGGCAGGGCCACAGAAAAGGGGTTTAGAGGGGCCCCGGGCAGGCATTATGGGGGCACTGAGGCGGTAAACGCTTTAAAAAAAAACCAACTTTTAAATTTATTTCCCCCTTAACTCCCCCGGCGAGCGCCCCCTTCTTTTTTCTGCCCCTCTTCAGCCTGCATTTCCTCCGGCCAGCCCCTGGGCGCACGGGCCTTTGAGCGTTTGTGCCCCCAAAGGGAAAAGGCCCAGGTCGGTTTGCCCATAACGTCATCGCAAACGCTCCCGGCTGAGGCCCCCACGGGGAGTGGGTGTCCTCAGCGCTTTGGGCCCCGGCGGCCTCTCGGTTGTGGGACCTGGGGGGCCCGGACAGGTCTGGGGGGGCGGGGGAGCGCCGTTTCTTCCCCGCAAGAACCCCTCCGCTGTGGGGGTGCCCAGCGGACGCCACATGCAGCTAAAGGGGAAGTCGGTGCTCCGGGCCCCAGGGAAAGAGGCCTGGACCCCGGGGAGACTGGGGGGCACAGGGTTTTTTATTCGGGGCCGAGCCCCAAATTTAAAAAAAGCCTGGCGACCCCCCTGGTTTCTATTCTATAACAATTTCCGGGGACCTAGTTTGCCAAAAAATTAGTTTGTTCCGTGGGGTAAGCAACCATTTTTCCATCCCATTGTATAGCTTTTGGGCTTCTAAAGAGGTTTTAAATGACTCTTAATGAAAGAGGTTTTTTTTGTTTATATTCCTATTTTTGAACAGTAAAAACAGTAAAAAAAAATGAAGCCCTATTATCACACCCTTTTAAAAAAATTTATTATTAAAGGTTTTCCTTTAGATAAATTAAAAATTGGCCCCTAAATAAAAGGTTTGTTTTTTTTTGTTAAAGATCTTGAAAAATAAAAATCACTTTCCCAATATTTTTTCTTTAAAACATTTGCCCTTACCTATTTTTTGATACCCCCTTTTGGGTTTGGGCTGCATCAGTCCTCAGGTCTCTATGTTTTCAGCCTTTTTCAAACTTTTCCTGATAGGTTTCCCAAAAGTGTGGTCGCTTTTCCCTCCCGCCCTAAACAAAAACAGGTCAGTAATAGCCAGAAAAGCCAGTAAACATGATCCTCAAAGAAGAAAGAGCAGAAGAGAAAGCAGGACTGAGGTAGGATGAATTGATGTGGTAAGGAAACCCCTTTTAAAAACAGTGACTGTTATATGGGATTTCCCAAATTTTATTTTTGGGAAAAAAGGGGTTTTTGGGTGGGGGGGTCATCTCTGTGTTGACCCCCACACACACAGAAAAATTTAAATAGCTGGCCCTAACCTGAGGGGTTTGCTTGCAAAATGTGAAACTGGAGGAAGGGGGGAAATTACAGAGGTTCCTTTTTTTTATACTGTGGGTTTTGTAAATAACACCCCGCCCCACAACCGGGTTTGGAGTGGGGCTCGGCTCTTTACCCTGCTCCATCCCTTTCACTGTTTTCCCCACCTTTAAAAATAAACAAAACCCAATTTTGGGCCAGGGGGGGGCCCTACCTCTCCCTACCCTTAAACCCTAGCCCTATTGCTGTCCTATTTCGGGTTTTTTCCCCTCCCCGGGTTGTGAAGGAAAGGGTCTCTGCCCCCATTTTGCACCCTCATATTGTGCCCCCCTCACTGCCAAAACCCCTCACATTTTTTAAAGTTACACCCCCTCAGCATCCTCCTAGATACCCCTTTTCCTTTTTCCCTAGGGGTTGAAATGGGGAATCTGACCAGAAAGCTAAAAATACAGGTTTTTTATCCCTTGGCAACAAGCTATAAACATCAGATTTTAAATCAGTAATTGGTGAGTGATTTTGTGTGAAACTATTGAGAGTTAAAGCTGATCAAAGAGTTGAGAATACTTTTTTAGTAGTGTTGCTCAAATTTTCCCAGTTCGTTTCAATGAATTTCAGGTTTTGGAAGTTTTGAACTGTAATATTTATTACCCAATCTTTAAAAATAACCCCAAAAATTTGGGTTTTCGTTTTTCCCCTAGTTTGTGGGGGATTAATTTTTAAAAAAACAAAGGCCCCCCTTTCCGGTTTTGGTTGCGCTTTTTGGAACCCCATGTCACTTAAATTCTTTCAACCCCAAAAGGGCATCTTTTTATTGGGGAAAGTGGGTTTGGGTTAAAGGGGGGTCGAAAAAAGCACAGGGGGCCCCCCCCCGGGGAAGGGCACTACCCAGTGGGCGGAAATGAGGTGCCTTAGGGCCCAAAAGGTGGAAGGGGGGTTCTTTGGGTCCCATTAGTTAAGGGTTTCAGGGGCCCACCGGTGGGTTTATTTTAAGGGGCTTCCTTTTAGCTACTTTAATGATGTAGATGTTCCCATCCTTTTGCTTTTTGCTTTTTGCCATTCTTTCTAATTTCTTTTTTTGGGCCCTTTTTGAGAAAGTATATGTAGTTTAAAAAACCCAATTTTAGGGGCCACCAGGCTAGGGGGCCCCCCGGGGGGTTCCCCCCATTTCCCTTGTGGGCCTGTCCGAGCCTTTCACCTACCCTGTCCCCGTGTAAAACAGTCCCCCCTGGGTGGAATTTTGGGCCCCCATGACGGGTTGGATGGCACATTGGACCCACAATCTTTTTAACTGGAGCCCGACGGTTTACAGGAAACATGCAGCACAGAAAGGGGTGATTTTAAAAATGTTTTCGCCTCCTGGGCTGTATTTTTCTAGGCCCAAAGCCTGGGCTTCAGGCTTAGGAGATGTCAGGAGCACGGTCCCCGGTTTTCATGGGGTTGGGGGAAATTTTGGGTACAGTTGGGCCGGAAAGCTGTATGGAAACCCACATTTCCCAAAAAAGCCAATTTTCCCCCCAGAGGAACTGTAGGTTCTATAAAAAATATATTACACTGAATTTATATATTTTAAATATTTTTATATATAAATATATATATATATAATTTTTTATATATATCTATTTAAAATTTTATTATATTATATATTATAAAATATGTTTTTTGGTACAGTCAGTTCCCTTTCTATTCTGCAGGGGCCCCTCCTTTACACCCCAAGTCTGTCGATTGGCTGAGCACAGCACAAAAACCCAAATGTTTCCAGTTAGCATAAGCAGGAAGTAACTCAGAGTCTGGCCCTACTTCCTGTACGAAAAGGGTTTCTGCTAGGAAGGGAGCATGGGTTTGGGCCCTTTTTTTTTTCTATAATGGGGTTATCCCCCCGGCCCCAAAGAACAGACTTTTTTTATTAAATATATTTAGGAATTTTTTTAATTAAGGAAAAGTAGTTTATGGGGCTTAAAAGGGAATGCTATGTATTGTCCTGTTCAAACCCTTTCACAAGTAAACCCCGGAAGCCCTTTTTCCAAATTTAAAAAAAAAATATTTTTAAAATGGAAAAAATTTTGCCTTTACTTATTTGGTAAACTACTTTCCGTAAAAACCTTTTTAACATTTTAAACTAAAAGGCTATTTAGGGGGAAAATTTTAAATGGTGTTAAAAAAAAAAAATTTTAAAAAAATTTTGTAATTGAAAAAAATTAAAAAAAAATTTTTTGGGGCTGTTTTAAATGCAGGCTGGGACTTAAAGGGGATTTGCCAGAAGTGTTTATCTGCTAAAAACAAAAAATAAAAAAAAGCCACACTGAGCTGGAGAGAGGAGAAAGGTAGACACGGCCATGCTTTAAAAGGGGTCGTTTTGGGAAATTTTTTCCCCAAATAAAACCCCACTACAACTGTTTTTCTGTAAACAAAAAAAAACACCTTTCTCCACCCGCCCCCTTTAAAAATTGGGTTTATGATCCCTATCATCAGATAAAGAGGGAAACTACTAAAAAATCACACTTTCAACTAGTGGATTTTTGTATACAAAAGACAAAAATTTTTTTCCACCCGCCCCTTGGGAAAACTCCCCTTTACGTTTTCCCTCTTGCAAGCCCCGGCCCGCAGCTCTTGTCAGGTCAAAATCTAATGCAAGGGTTTTTTAAGGGAAAATAAGGGCCCGGTAAGGCAGCCTGTAGCTTTCTCAGGCTGCAATTTTTGTTAAACACATATATTTAGGAAAAATGATTAAATAACCCCTTTTGGAGGATCCCCCAAGTCAACATTAAAATCGTTTGGGAAAACCCCCTTTTAAAAGGGGTCTCACTACAAAACTTTGCTTTTTATGTTTTTTTAAAAAAACTTGAAAAAAAAAATTAAAATTTTCATATATATCCATTATTCAATGTTTCCCACCTATTTCCCCGATATTCCCTCTTGTATGGGGGTGTATCAGCTTTCCCCAGGTCGCTATATTACAGACCCGTTTGATCTTCCTGATAGGCTTTCAGCGCGGGGGGGGGTGGCTACAGCTTCAGCCTGGGGTCCTCATCGCTTGTCACTGCGGTCAGTAGAAAAACCAAATAAAACCAATAAAAATTTTCCCCGGTTAAAAAAAAAAATCAAGGGAAAAAAGGACGGGGTTAAAAGAATTTGGGTCCCAGGGGACAACCCCTTTAAGGGAAATTTTGCAAAGCGTTAAATTTTTTTCTTTTTGAAAAGGGGAAGTCGTTATTTTGATGGGGGAAAAAAAAGGAAAAAAACGTTTATCAATGTTTTGAAAATTTTTAATAAACGTGAAGGTTGCCCCGTGACTTTGTCCAAGTTTTTTCAATTGGGCCCATTGTGTATTTCAGTTAGACACCCTTGTCCTAGGTGCTACGACCACTATGGGTCACTACATCTAGGGGATTGCATGGCCAGGGCCCAATCATTGCAGTCTTTTGCGTTTCAATTGTAGTTTTTACCACTTTTTCATAAATTGTTTTTTTCAGAAAGATTTTCAGCCCGAAAAGGGGTTTATATAAAAAAAAAACTTACTGCAATGTTTTGATCCCCAGCTTTAATGAGGCCGAATTAAGGCTCAGTGCACAGGGCAGCATGATCTGTAAATACCCCGCCCTGTTTATCTTTTAACATCCCATATCTGTATATCTATCTTTATTATTTATTTATCTGTATTAACTATATGTATATACACCCCTTTTTATAAACCAAAATTTTTCTATATTATCTTTATCTTAAATTTATCTTTTGACTTTTAACATCCCATACCTTTCTATATATATCCTATCTAAATGTATCTACAGCATCCATGGGTTTTTCATTACATATATATTACCTATCTATGTCATCATTATATCCGGTAACTTTGTGTAATCATCTATATCTAAATCAAAAAATTTTTTCCCAATTTGACACTAGGCAGTTGCCCAGGGGCCCCACAAGTAGGGGGGCCCCAGTTGGTATATGTATGTCCCATACAAAAAACATACCCTAGATCCCTTGGTTGGCTTTGCTTATTTAACTGTTTGTGTGTTTTTAGGACATGTAAACAGTTAAAAACCATGGTGGAAACCAAAGGCTCCCTGCCGCGCCAATTAGTCTTGTAGGCTGCAAGTGTCCAGACATAGAGTAACTGGCGTGATAATATGGATGTGCTTGGGGGTGGCTAGAGGCATGGCCTAGTGTGATGTCTTGAATTTGGGCAGGGCCCACTGCAGAGCTCTGCCCATGGGCTCATAAGGCTCTGATGAAATAAAAACTCCCTCCTATATGCATTTTATTCATTATTACAGCTCTGAAAAAATTAAGAGACCAGTGCACATTTTCTAAACTCAGCATCTCTACCGTTGACACCCCTTCCCCTTTCCAGTGTCAGTTTTTCCCAACCAAAGTCCCCCTCATTCACTTAATTTTTGATTAGCTGGTCACCTGAAAAAAAACTTATTTACTGAAGGAAAGTATAAAAACACTGCGTGGTCTTCACAATCCTTCAAAAGGGCAAGCTGGATGGCAAAACAAGGCAGGAATGGTAAAAGGGAATTTTTAAAGAAAAAAAATCATGGTTTTTCCCCCAAATATCGATTTTTGAACTCTTCCTGACTTAAATCATTAGTCTTCTTGTTTCTAAATAAATATGAACTTCTTTTCTTTGCATTATTTGAGGTCGGACAGTGCTGCTGATTTTTTATTATTTTGAAGATTTTTCATTTACTGCAAATAAATAAAACATTTTTTGCTTTGAATTTCGGAGACATGCTGTCAGTAGTTTATATAATAAAATAACAATATACATTTTTCTCCAAAAATTTACCATTGAAGAGAAAAATCAGAGAAACTGAAATTTTGCAGTGGTCTCTTAATTTTTTCCAGAGCTGTATATCATGAACTGACCTATGCCTATTTAATCTACACTCACCGGCCACTTTATTAGGTATACCTGTCCAACTGCTCGTTAACACTTAATTTCTAATCAGCCAATCACATGGCGGCAACTCAGTGCATTTAGGCATGTAGACATGGTCAAGACAATCTCCTGCAGTTCAAACCGAGCATCAGTATGGGGAAGAAAGGTGATTTGAGTGCCTTTGAACGTGGCATGGTTGTTGGTGCCAGAAGGGCTGGTCTGAGTATTTCAGAAACTGCTGATCTCCTGGATTTTCACGCACAAACCATCTCTAGGTTTACAGAGAATGGTCCAAAAAAAGAAAAAAAACATCCAGTGAGCGGCAGTCCTGTGGGCGGAAATGCCTTGTTGATGCCAGAGGTCAACGGAGAATGGCAGACTGGTTCGAGCTGATAGAAAGGCAACAGTGACTCAAATAGCCACCCGTTACAACCAAGGTAGGCAGAAGAGCATCTCTGAATGCACAGTACGGCGAACTTTGAGGCAGATGGGCTACAGCAGCAGAAGACCACACCGGGTGCCACTCCTTTCAGCTAAGAACAGGAAACTGAGGCTCCAATTTGCCCAAGCTCATCGAAATTGGACAGTAGAAGATTGGAAAAACGTTGCCTGGTCTGATGAGTCTCGATTTCTGCTGCGACATTCGGATGGTCAGAATTTGGCGTCAACAACATGAAAGCATGGATCCATCCTGCCTTGTATCAACGGTTCAGGCTGGTGGTGTCATGGTGTGGGGAATATTTTCTTGGCACTCTTTGGGCCCCTTGGTACCAATTGAGCATCGTTGCAACACCTTGTGGAATCTATGCCACGAAGAATTGAGGCAGTTCTGAAGGCAAAAGGGGGTCCAACCCGTTACTAGCATGGTGTACCTAATAAAGTGGCCGGTGAGTGTATATCTACATATCATATAACCTTATTTATATGTTTCTATATCGTCTATCTATATTAAGCATACCTATCTATGTGTATATCATCTCTAGCTACATAACATACATCCCTATCTATATGGATGTATATCATATATATATCTCCTCTATCTATATTATATGTACCTATATCATGTATGTGTGTCATCTACATATCTTATATCCCTGTCTATATGTATCTATATCCTCTATCTATATCATCTATGCCTATATAATCTATATCTACATATCATACATACCTATCTATATCATCTATCTATACCTATGGTATCTATGTGTATATTGTCTATATTTAAATATAGTATATACCTCACTATATGTACTTATATAAGCTAGCTATATCATGTATATTGATCCAGTGTCGGACTAGGGTGCCTAGGGCCCACAGGTGGAGCTAATTCTAGGGGCCCATCAGAGGAGCTGTTTCTGGGTCCACAGGTGGAGTTTTTTGTAGAGGCCCACCTTACAGCTACTGTAAATGACTGTGTATGTCTCCTATACTCTACCGCTTGCTTTTTGCCTCTTTCTCTGCTTTTCTGCCTCTCCTGAGGATGTATAAGCAGTTAAAAAACAACTCCAGGTCTACCATGCTTAGGGGCCTCCGGGGGTTTCCCCTATTCCCCTCTGGGCCAGTCCAAGACCGTACTGATCTATGCCTATTTCATCTATATCTACATATCATATATCCCTCTCTATATGTATCTATATCGTTTATCTATATCATGTTTGCATATATAATCTATATCTACCAATCATCTCTCCCTCTCCATATGTACCCATATCCTCTATCTATTTCATCTATGCCTATATCCTCTATATCTACCTATTATCTCTCCCTCTCTATATGTATCTATAGCCTTTATATCCTCTATATCTACCTATGATCTCTCCATCTCTATATGTATCTATATCCTCTATATCATCTATATCTACCTATCATCTCTCCCTCTCCATATGTACCTATATCCTCTATATCAGGGGTGTCAAACTGCGGCCCTCCAGCTGTTGGGAAACTACAACTCCCATCATGCCCACTGTTATAGAGTGTACAAATGCATGATGGGAGTTGTAGTTTCGTAACAGCTGGAGGGCCGCAGTTTGACACCTGTGCTCTATATCATCTAAATCCACCTATCATCTCTCCCTCTCTATATGTATATATAGCCTCAATATCCTCTATATCTACATATCATCTCTCCCTCTCCATATGTACCTATATCGTCTATATCTTCTATATCTACCTATCATCTCTCCCTCTCTATATGTATCTATATCCTCTATATCCACCTATCATCTCCATCCCTCTATGTACCTATATCCACCTATCATCTCCCTCTCTATATGTATCTATATCCTCTATATCCACCTATCATCTCCCTCTCTATATGTATCTATATCCTCTATATCCACCTATCATCTCCCTCTCTATATGTATCTATATCCTCTATATCCACCTATCATCTCCCTCTCTATATGTATCTATATCCTCATATCCCCTATAAACTCCCTCTCTATATTATCATTTCTCTATATCCCCCTACATCTCCCCTCTCATTTTACCTAAATCCTCTATAACCTCTATATATATCACCCCTCTCATATTACTATATCCTCTATACTCCCAATCACCCCCTCTCAAAAATTCCCATAATCCTCATACCTCTATATTATCATCCCCCCTCTCCTATGTAACTAATCCCTATATCCACCTATCATCTCCCTCTCTATATGTACCTATAATCCTCTATATCCTCTATATCTATCATCTCCCTTCTAAATTACATACCTCTATACTACCAATCACCCCCTCTCATATTACCTATAACCCTATACCTCTATATATACATCCCCTCTTATAGTACCTATAATCCTCTATATCCTCTATATCTATCATCTCCCTCTCTATATGTATCTATATCCTCTATATCCACCTATCATCTCCCTCTCTATATGTACCTATATCCTCTATATCCACCTATCATCTCCCTCTCTATATGTATCTATATCCTCTATATCCACCTATCATCTCTCCCTCTCTATATGTATCTATATCCTCTATAGCCACCTATCATCTCTCCCACTCTATATGTATCTATATCCTCTATATCCACCTATCATCTCCCTCTCTATATGTACATATCCCTATATCCACCTTCATCTCCCTTTTATATGTACTAATTTTCTATACCACCCTATCACTCCCTCTCTATATGTACCTATATCCCTATACCACCTAATCTCCCTCTATATTAATCATTCCTCTAAAACCACCTTTCATCTCTCCCTCTCTATAGTACATATCCTCATACCACCTATCCCTTCTCCCCCTCTCTATATGTTCTATACCCTCTAAGCCCCCTTTCATCTCTCCCCTCATATGTATCTATATCCTCTAATCCACCTATCTCCCCCTCTCTATATGTACTATATCCCTTAATCCACCTATCATCCCCCTTCCCTCTATAGTACCTAATCCTCTATATCCACCTATCACTCCCTCTCTATATGATCTATATCCTCATTCCACCATCATCTCCCTCCATAGTAATCTAAAACCTCTATATCCCCTATAAACCCCATCCCTCTAGTACCTATACCCCCTATCATCTCCCCCTAATTACTTATATCCTCTAAAACCACCTACATCTCCCTCTCTATATTTTCATATCCTCAAAACCACCATCACTCCCTCTCTATATGTACTTAATCCCTATACCACCTATCATCTCCCTCCTATATGTATCTAACCTCTAAAAAATCACCAATCACCCCCTCCTTATTCCATATCCCTATACCTCTATATCCACCTATCACCCCCCTCTCAATTATCTATATCCTTTTTAATCCACCTATCATCTCCCTCCTAAAATTATCATACCCTCTATATCCACCTATCATCACCCTCTCTATATGTATCATACCTCAAACCCACCATCTCCCCACCCTCATGTACCTTACCACCATCATCTCCCTCTCTATATGTTTTTAAAATCCTCTATATCCACCTACATCTCCCTCCTATATTATTAATTCTCTAACCACCTATCATCCCCTCTCTATTGTATCTATATCCCTAAAACCACCTATCATCTCCCTCTCCATATGTACCTATATCCTCTATATCCACCTATCATCTCCCTCTCCATATGTAACTATATCCTCTATATCCACCTATCATCTCCATCCCTCTATGTAGCTATATCCTCTCTTTCCACCTATCATCCCCCTCTCCATATGCCCCCATCTCCTCTCTCTGTCCACCCCGCTGCTGCTGCTGACAGCACACGGCGCACCCAGGCAGCGCTCCCGGGAGCCGCACAGTTCGCCCTTGCACCTAGA
>JAODAL010004729.1:60000-152406 GCA_025379985.1 Phyllomedusa bahiana
ATTATTTTTTTCTGGTAAAATGATGGACTCTATGATGGGAACCCAAAAATGCTCATCTAGTCCAGGGGCCCCGTCGAGAGTACTTGGGTTTTTTGAAGCCTAGCACGCTACAATTTTGTTGTTCTTCTCTTACGATGGAGGAGAACAACAGAAATGAGCAGAGCGGATATGGACAAACTTTTAAAAGTGTTTTTCCCAACTCCAGTAATTAAGGGGGTTTTTTCCACGGCTCATTTCATACCTCCTGCATCCAGTTTTTTCACCCTTTTTGGGTCAGAAGGGGGGGTGGGGTGATTTGTTTGAATTGCATATCATGTGACTCACAGGATGACATCACCAGGCCTTTTTCCCCTCTGTAGCAAAGAAAATCTTTTTATGTAAACATTTTGAGTACGAAGGTAAAATTTTTCCCCCAGGAACAAGGGTCCTAGCTCAAATCCCTGCAGGAACCAAACCTTTTTTTTTTTTCTCTTTATCAAAGTACAACCGATTTAGTTTCTTCTTATTTATTTGCACTGTTTGACTAATTACTAAGGAGCACAGAGGACAGGAGTAGAATGACGCCCCTGGGGTTTTTTAACACCAGTAGCTGCCTGAGAGGAGAATGATGTCGAACATGCTGACCCGACTGAGGAGTCTCACCCTGGTCGTATCCCCGGAACGAGCTGTAAACAATGGATCACAAAAGCACTAAAACAAAAACGGGCCCCGAATTTTTAATAATAATGAAAGGTGAAAATGTTTGTTATTTCATTTAAAGCTTTTCACTCAATTTTTACCAGGGAAAACCCCTTTAACCCCTTAAGGACCCAGCCCCGTTTTTTACCTTCCGACACAGCCCTATTTTTTTAAATTAAAAAATTCAATTTATGTGAGAATAATTTTGACACTTTTACCTATTCATGTGATTCGAGATTGTTTTTTTCGTGACACATTTGCTTTAAGTTATAAGAAATTTTTACCTACAAACCTTGTTGTTTGTGAAAAATACAAAAATTTTATGAAAATTTTTTTAAAATAGCGACTTTGAAAATTTCAAAATTTTCGCGTGCAAGACAAAATTTTTCACCACAAAAAGTTTATAACTACATCTCCCTATTCCACTAAGGTTTGGGATCATTTTTTTAAATGTCTTTTTTTTTTTTTCGACATTGAGGCTTAAAAAATTTTGTAGCAATTTCTCACATTTTTAAGAAAATTTTGCAATATCATTTTTTTAGGGACCACTCCAGTTTTTGACTGGGTTTTTAGGGGGCCCGAAGTTAGAACCCCCCTAAGTGATGCCATCTGAGAAAATAGACCCCATAACGTATTTACACACTTTTTGAAGTTTGATAACCCTTCAGATATTTCACAGAAATTAAAGCAAAGTGGGGTAAAAATTTTAAAAATTTTCATTTTTTTGCAAAATTTTTCAATATTTACCCCTTTTTTTTACTGGAATAGGGTAAATTTTCTATTTTAAATGCAATTTAAAATATAAATTTCCCCCCAGGTCTGCCTTTTTTTTAGAGTTACCCAAAATTGGGCCCTAGTGCATTTTTTGGGCTCCCCCCAAAGCCCCCGAATAGGGGGAGCACCTACTAAACCGGGGGGTTCCTCTTTTTCCCAATACGATTTTATTTAGGCCCAAATTTCGGGGTTTTGGGGGACCCCCTTTAAGGGTCAAAAACCAAAATTAAACAACCCCAAAATAAAAACCGAAAAAATTGGAAACTACCCCCCTTAAATGAATAAACCCAGGGATTGCATTGTGTATATAGCCCCAAACCAGGTGTTCACAAATTTTTTTTTTTGCAAAGGCTTTGAAAATTAAAAAAAATTTTTTTTCAATAATCGCAATTTTAGCTTAAAATTTTTTCATATATACAAAACCGGGAAAAAAACCCCTATAACTTTTTAAGCAATTTTTCCTTCCCAAAGTTTGGAAATACCCAACATGGGGGTGAAAAATGGTTTTTGGGGGGCAAAGCAGGGCTAAAAGGGGAGGGAGCGCTATTTGGTTTTTTTGGAACGCGATTTTTGGTGGGGCCATGTGCATTTGCAAAGCCCCCAAAGTACCCAGAACAGGCAAAACCCTTTCCCCAGAAGTGGGCCCCTTTTTGGATTCAACACCCATCGGGGAAATCTCATTTTGGGGGTGTACTTGCATTTTGGATGAAACAGGTTTTCCATGTTTTTTTTTTAGCTTTTGGGCAATGAAAAGGGGGGGAAAAAACGCAGTTGGGGCCCTTTGGGTTTTTTGAGTTTAAATTTTTAAACAGCTTTTTCGCCGGGGCAGTGTAAATGATGGGGATAATTTTTATATGGGGGGGGTCTAAAAAATTAAAAAGATATAGTTTTTAAATAGTTTTTTCTGTTTTATTATTTTTACACGATTTAGAAAAACGTCATAAAAAATAGGTTTTTTTTTTTACCCCTTTTTCGACACCTTTAATTTTTTTATTTTTGCTGTGTGCGGGCTGTGTATGGGTTTTTTTTTGCGGGTTTAGTTGGGTTTTTTTTTGGCCCAAATTGGGGGGTTTGCATATGTTTTGCTATGTTTTTCTGAATGTTTTGAAAAAAATAAGCAATTTTTTGGTAGGGGTTTTTTTTTTTTTATTTTTTATTGGGGTTCACTGTAGGGTATATATGACAGGGTTTAGCTTTCCCCGCGGGTCAAAAACGTTTAAACCCCGAAAACCCAATTTTTTAATTTTTTTTATTTTTATTTGCTTTTTTTACAAAAAAAAAACCCCTTTTTTTCAACCGGGAAAAAAATTTTTTTTTTGGCATCGCCTTTGTCTGGGGACCCAAAACCCTTTTACTTTTTTTCCTGGGGCTTGGAGTTTGGGGGACTTGTTTTTTTGCAAAAAGAGTTAAAGGGAAAAAATTAGATCTTTTTTTTGGGGGGAAAAGGTTTTTTTGATCGCTTTTAAATCCTTTTTTTGGACCCCCGGGGTGAAAAAATACGCAATCCTAGTATTGTTTTTTTTTTTTTTTATTTTTAAACAGGGCTCCCCTTTGCGTTTTCCCATGAAAATTTATTTTTACTTTTTTTGGGTCCTACGTTTTTGGCGTTTACCCAATTTTATAGTTTTTTTTTGTTAAAGCATTTTAAAAAAAAAAAGAAAAGTTTTTTTTAGTGTGAAAAAAACAAAAAATTTATGCATCGTATTTCTAGAGTTTCTCCCATTTTTTTTTTTTTCCGTTTTCAGAGTTAAAAGGACTTTTTTTTGGGGAATGAAGGTTTTTAAAGTGGTTACAATTTTGGGGCGTTTCTAGGATTTTTTTGACCCGTTTTTTTATTCCTTTTTAAAGTGCTGGGGGATGAACAATAATTTTTAATTTGTGATTTTTTTTTTTTTTTTTTTTTTTTAAACGGCGTTCACCGTAGGGGTTTAAATTTAAAACATGACTTTTTTTAAGGGCAGGTCGTTATGCATGCGGCGATCCCAAAATATGACGGGGATCCTTTAAACAATTTGCATCATGATGGGGGGGGACATGCCCACGGGGCCCGGGGCCCGGCCCCAATCGGGACGTCCGGGAAAAACCCGGAAGGCTTTCCCTCTGCCCCCCGGGGCTGTCTGTAAAGGGGGGCGGGAAACTGCAGGGAAATCGTGCGACCCAAAGGTCCCTGTGCCGCCGACAAAAGCGGGGGAGAAACTCCTCCCGCGCCCTTTTTTTGTTTATTGGGGACCCCATCGCCGAAAATTAAGGGGAAAAACCGCCCCCCCCCCCCTCCCCCCGGAGCGACCCGGGGGTGGGGGCCGACGCTGGGGGTTGTCAGCGTAAAAATACAGCTGCACCCCGCCCGATCATGGATTCCCCTTTAGAGTTCGCGCGTTTCCTCAGGACAAATCCTTCCCGCCAGGGGGTTAAACCCCCAAAAAACGCCCTTTGGACCAAAGGGAAAATTTCAAAGGCTTTAAAGGGGGTTAAATGCCTGTGGTCGGGAAATTTCAGGGGCGTAGTGTGGGGGGCGCAAAGGTAGCAGCCAACCATGCCCTGCACCCTAGGGGGCCAAAAAGGGGCCCTTCTGCCATGTAAAAAAGGAAAACCCAGTATTGAAAATGCCAAGGGTTAACGGGGGGGCCCCCCCTTTTCACTTTTTTTTAGATGCCAAAAGCTTAGAGTCAGTCCCCACTGATAGAAATTTATGGCCTTATTTTTTTTACCCTTTAAAACCCCCCATTTTACATACAGGTTTCGAAAAACGGGTTGGAAAGGAGTATGCAGTGGGCTCACTTGCTGAGGGCCCCCTATATACTTTAATGGTTTTACGGTGTTAAGTAGGCCCCCAAACAAACCCGGGGGTTTTCTAACTCCTTTGACATCAAACAATGTATCCCCAAAATGCTTCCCAGTTCCCCGGGGGGCTGAGCAATTGCCATTGTAGCTTGGGAAAAAAATTAAGGGTTTTTTCCCTGTTACTAATTTTTAAATTTCACCCTGCCATAGATTTGGGTGCCAGAGGTGGGATTTCCCCAAAACCCATTAGGGGGGTTTTTATATCTACTTTGGGGGTTTCTGTCGGGAAACTCCAATTTCACAGTTTGCCCAAAAGAACACCAAAAAAGGGTCTGTTTTTAAAAAGGACCCCAAAAGGGATCCGCGGACCCCATTGTTTTTCAGAGGGTTTTTTCCGTTTTCCCCTTTGGTTTTCCATTGTTTTTTGACAAAAAAAATAGTTTCAAATTTCTTTTTTTTTATGTCATTCCTGAAAGAAACATGTATCTGGGTTCAGAAACCAAGACAATATGGGAGCCAAACCTTAGACATCTATGGCGTATAAAATCGTTATGCCATAAATATCTGCGATGGGCCAACCCCCCTTTTAAAGGGAAATTTGGGTTTTAATACTGTTTATTTTTTTTGGGTTGCCTTTTTTCACCTTGCCCAAAAAAAATTTTTTGGGTTTTTTTTGAATGTTGGTGTGAAGTAAAGTAACATGTTACTTCTCTAATGCAGTATCACATCATATGGGGTATGAGTTGATATTTTGGCCAAAATATGCACATTTGCAACCCACGTCAAAAGGGTCCTCATTTTTTCTTGCAAGTCCCCAAAAAAACAAATTTTCAAAAAAAAAATTTCAAATGATAGGATATTATTTTTCAGACCCAATTTCCCTAATTTCAGCTCAGAGGCTGAAAAAAAAAATTTTTCCCCCGTAGGGGGAAAAATAAGCCCCCCGTTTGGGTACCCGGGAGAAATTTAAAAAAGGTGCAGATAAAATAAAAAAAAAAGTTTGTCATACCCCCCATTTCCCAAAGGCGGACAACTAGTAAAAAAAAAAACCCGCATATTGAATATGTAAACCAAATTTACAAACCCTTTTCAGAAAAAAACCTTGTCGTGTTTTTTAAGTAACTAATGCCCATTTTTTTGTGAATTTTCTTTGTAAAGTTGGTTTTAGAGACTCACAAGACCCAAAGAGGACCTTTTTACGGGGTTGCAGTGGGTATTTTGGAAAATTTGCTAATTCCTCATATTTTATATTTTTTCCCGCATGTAAATTTTTTCCCCGTTTTTTACCGGGGGGCAAGGGGGGGCAGTATTTTGTTTGGAAACTAGAAATATGTTTTTTTCAACCCCCTTAATCAAATAAAAAAAAAAAAAAGGGGTCATTTAATTGGGTGTAAAACCAGCATGGTTTCACCACACAAAACCGATAATTGGGCACCCTTTATAAGCTTTAAACTTTTTTTCCCAAATTTTAATACTAGAATCACCCCCCCAAGCTTTGTAGGTTTTGTTTTTTTAACATTTTTTTTGCATTTGTTTCAATTTTCCCCCAAAGGTTTTTGTGGATCTTTTGCATACTGGTGTGGGAAAGGGGGTTAACCAAGGGGCAGTTTTTTTTTCCCAAACATTTGCCCCGGGATTGGATGGGTGTTTTGGGGGGCAACTGTTTATTTGTAGGCTGCAATCATGTGGGAAGGGGGCTTATATTTCCCTTAATTTTTTCCCCCTCTATTATCCAGCCACTGGGGCTGTAGGAAAGGCCTTTTCTGTGTTTTTTAAATAAATAAGGGCCCAATTTTTCTGAAATATTCCCCGCTCCACAAACCCCGAAACTTGGGGCAATTTTTTAAAAAAATCAAATTTCAGCCGGGGGCCAAAATTTTTCCTTGCATTTTTTGTTTCGGAAATTTCCCCAAACTGATGGTTTTTCCCAATTTAAAAGGCAAAATTGTGCCCTATCCTCCCGACAAAAGCACAAAAAGTATAGACAAAGGATTAGGAACAGGGGGTTTGGATAAAGAAAATTTTTTTTGATTTTTCGAAAAGAAACCCTTTTTTGCCCCCAGTTTACCAACAATCTAACGTGTATGGGGGTTATGTACACCACCACCACCAGCAACACGTTATTTTTCAAATTGCCAATTTTGGGAGATAAGTTTCTTCCATAACAGTTTTTGTAAGTACACTTTTATATGACATAGTTTTAGTGATTTATTAAAGGGGTTTTGCCACAAAGTAAAATTGAGGTGGGAAGCTTGCAAATGAAATAACAAACATTTTCACCATTCATTATTATTAAAAAATTTCTGCACCCTTTTTTTTTTAAAGCTGCTCCTTTAGGAAAATGTTCACACGCTTCAAAGCGGGCTAATTCGCCCGCAAATTACGCCTGTGGCCGGGGCGGGCGGAAGGGGGGAGGCGAGCAGGGGCCGCACTTCCCCGGGCCCATGGGGACAGTCATTGCTAGCGGCGCGTAAACGCCGCTAGAAAGGGCCTGTCAATTATCCCCCCCCCTGGGGCGTTTTTCCCGAGCAGGGGAGAGGGACGTAAAAACTTTTTCCTATGGAACTGTGATTAGGGTAGTTACTGGGACGGATTCACCCGTAATGGGCACTGGGGCACGTAATTAGGGATGAATTACGCCCCGAATGCCGTGTGAACATGGCCTTATGACCCAAATTTTTTTACAGCTCATCCCGGGGATACGCCCAGGGCTGGGGTCCTCAGTCCGGTACACATGCTCAAAAACTCACTTCTCCTCTCAGGCAGCTACTGAGTGTTCAAAACCCAGGTGTTGTCACTCTTCTCCTGTCCACTGTACTCCTTAGTAATTAGTCAGAGAGTGCAAAGAAATAAAAAAGAAACCTCAATGAGGTCTGTGCATTGATAAATCCTGCAGGGATTTGAACCTACGACCCTTGTGCCTGGAGTCAAAAACTTCACCTCTCAGCTACTCACAATGCTTTACATAAACAGACCTTTTGGCATGGTGATGTCATCCTGTTGGGTCATATGATATGCAATTCAAACAAATCACACACGCCCCCTTCTGAGTACACAGAGCTGAAGAGCAGGATACAGGAGGTATGAAATGAGATTGTGGCAAAACCCCTTTAAATACTCTGAAAACAATTATACCTGATGGTGTAAAAGTTGATCATGGTGCCAATGAGGGTGGCTTAATCTCTTGTGAACTGTGAACCCCAGAAGTACAGTAGTCTACTCTTGATATATCAAAGGCCTATCCTGTGACATGTGCCTGGGCATATAATGCATAGGCAGAAAGTCATGGCGTATTTTATGATGTGTTCTTCTCTGTCATTCACTTGTACACTTGCCTGAGGAGGAAGGGCCTTCTGCATTCTGAAAGCCTGCAAATATAATTTATTTTTACTCAAATATAATTAACATCACATCAATTTATATGACTGTGTTACTGATGCTAATATGGCAGCATTCTGACATAAAAGTGTTATATGTAGGTTACTGTATATACTTTGTGGGTATTTTATATGAGGGCTCACTGTGGGTGCTTCATATTGTAGCTACTGTCTGTAAGTGCTTTATATGTGGACTCACTGTGGGTGCCTTATATGGGGCCTTCCTGTAGGTATTTTATATGGAGGCACACTGTGGTTGCTTCATAACGAAGCCCCCTTTGGGTGCTTTATATAGGGGCACACTGTATTTTATATGTGGGCACACTGTAGGTATTTTATATGGGGCCCTCTGTGGTTTATAGTGTGACACAATGTGGGTGATTTATATGGAGAATTACTGTGAGTACTTTATATGAGGGCTCTCTGTGAGTAGTTTATATGGTGGCACCCTGTAGGTGTTTTATATGGAGGCACACTGTGGGTGCTTCATATTGGAGCCCCCTGTGGGAGCCTTATATGGGGGCACACTGTATTTTATATGTTGGCTCACTGTGGGTGATTCATACTTTAGACCCCCGTGGGCGCTTTATATGGGGACACTCTGTGAGTATTTTACAGTATATGCAGGCACACGGTGGGTGCTTTATATGGGGCCCTCTGTGGTTGACTTATATGGGGACACACTATGGGCGGTTTATATTGTGACACTATGTGGGTACTTTATATAGAGTCTTATTGTGAGTGCTTTATATGAGGGTTTTCTGTGAGTGATTAATATGGAGGCATCTTACAGGTGCTTTACATGGGGTCCCCTGTGGATACTAGTGCATCTCAAAAATTAGAATATCATTGAAAGTTAAAGGGGTTCTCCAGGACCAGGATCTTTTTATTTGTTATAGGGCTCACAAATGTATTATATTAAACCCTGTAATTCATACTGTAATGAGTCCATACAATATATGGGTTTCTCTATTTGACTTAAATTATTGATATCAATTATCTTTTCAGTTATATTATAATTTTTTGAGATGCACTAGTATTTTATATGGGTGCACACTGTGTGAGATTTATATGGGGGCACATTATGGTGTCTTATATTGAGGCAATGATGGTGTCTTAAAAAGGGTGTGCAAACACTGTGTACTTTAGTATGGAGAAATAGGTGGGTGCTTTTATGTTAGGCTCATTTAGCTTTTGTATGAGTTGTTGGTACATTATTGATGCTTTTTATGGGGGCATTAAATATGCATACACACCTATCCTACCTGAGAGTCTTTGTTATCATGACTAAAGGTTGGGGTTAGTCCATAGACAAACAGCAGGTCTGTCTCTGCCTTTATTTATGAGCATCCGTTTGGACTTCTTGGGACCCTGGCGTCGTATCTGGCAGGCTTCTTTAGCCATAGGGGTTGTCTCCCTTTTTCTTGATTTGTTACCAACAGTACTTCAAAGTGTTGGTGACCCTTGACAATTGCCTTATTCCTCAGCAGCAAAAACCAAGCTTCTGTTTATTGACAATTATTTTTTGTGCTGCTGCTATTAAAAACACAGTTCCCATCACTCTATAGTACCTTGCTGGTAAAATATATTTATTTGGGTGACCCTGTCGCATATTCAGTACCAATTGTGTTTGAAATTCAGCTTTGAGCCTATTTGTCCCCCAGACAATGTTCTACCATAGCTGCCCATGTATTAGTCAAAAAAATGGGCCAGGATTTAGTGAGGCAGACATGCATACGGTTCAGCGTGTCTGCTTGCTAATAAAGCTTCAACTCTGTTTCCTGGCGTAGGGGAGGGGCTCATATCAATTTCACAATAATGACCACAATTCTAATCATGCTAAATTGAAATGGCAAATTAATTGAAGTAACTTTATTTATCGCTCGTCCCTAGAGGTTAGCCTGTAAACCAATATATGACCCCTAGAACTGACTTGGATTATAAAGCAAACCATCTGCAGACAGCACTGTTTCAAACTGTGGCACTGGAAAGAGGTATAGAGATATACCCTGTTTCTCTGAAAATAAGACATCCCCCGAAAATAAGACCTAGTGCATTTTTTTGATGCAATTCAGAGTTTGGCTGCTTATACTTATGTATGTGATGAAATCACTACAGTATATTAATACATGTGGATTTTTGCTCAACTGTAAATGTGAATTCTTTTTCATATTCTTGTTCCCCTAAAAATAAGTCTTAGCTCGTCTTTAGGAGCAAAAATTAATATAAGACACTCTTATTTTCAGGGAAACAGGGTACCTGCTCCAACTCGAAATCTATAGTAAAAATATTATTTAAAAATATTTTTTAAAATATAAAATATTAAAAGTAATTATTTAGAAAACAAAAAAAATAGTTATTAATTGCTGCATAATTACTTTTAGTAGTTTAGAAAAGTTTAGAAATTGTAACCACGTCAGTATATATTATTTTATGTTCATCTAAGTTTCCCAGTTCTAACACAAGTCATATATTTTACTTCACTACCATAAAATAATGTCCACCTGAATAATTTTTAAATTTTTAAATATACAATGAACCCCCCAATATACGAAGGAGTCATAGTCGGAGCTGGGGTTAAAGTTGCAATGGGAGTGTGGAAAAATAAAGGAGCCAGAGTTGGAGTCAGAAGTTTGACACACAGTCCTGCGCTATAGAAATACTACATATTCAAACATGCATTTGCAAGAAATATAGAATGGGGTGGTTTTCGCCCAATGAAAAAACCTGGATTTCTGCATTGGGTATAACAAAACGAGTCTATTAGATTATATGATGACCCATTTTACAGAGAAGTACAATCTAACTAAACTAATAACACACCAACAATATGATTGTTTATATCTGTATGTTCACA
The DNA here is from genome assembly GCA_025379985.1 of Phyllomedusa bahiana. Lineage (NCBI taxonomy): Eukaryota > Metazoa > Chordata > Amphibia > Anura > Hylidae > Phyllomedusa > Phyllomedusa bahiana. The sequence continues at coordinate 70,468 of JAODAL010004729.1, forward strand.
CAGCGTAATTTCGGATTTAGCCGAAATTATGGTAATCCATAGCTCTCGTAGAGAACTATGGATTACGCCTCCTCTCCCCGCTCGTACAATACGATCATATTGTCCGCGCGGAGAGATAAGTGACATGTAAGTAAAATACCTGTCTATGGGACCCACGGGCCTGCCGGTGACCCCCGCCTGTGCCGCGGGAGACTCCCTGATAAGCGTGAGCGTCCCGAAGACGCAACTATTCTTTGCGGCGCATACAGTACGCGCCGCAATACATCGTGTGAACATAGCCTTAGGCTGGGATCACACTATGCTATTTACTACATTTGAGGAATGAACAGTAAGAACAGTATTATTATTTGTATGTAATTAGTTTAGTTAGGTTTGTTGGTCTAAAACTGTAATGAAGATAACTAACAGACCACATTTTAATAGTAATCAATGCTGAAATCCATGTACACCTTTTGTCAGTTATCCCCTAGAGCAGACCTAGGCATTGTACGGCCCGCGGCCGTATCCCCGGCCCCCTAGCTGTCTGATGCGGCCCGCAGGCGTACGATGTCCAGGATCTTGGTAATAGTAGCGCTGACGGGCCTCTTCCTGGCACAAGAGTAATTACTCTGTAGCACTAAGGGACTGCCAGATTGAAGCGTGCCCAGCGCAGGTCGACGGATGACACATCACGCCGCCCGCCTCGGTCAGAATCTGGAGACGCTCGGACGGTGAAGCAGGTAAGTCTGGTAAGGAGAGAATAGTGTTATTATTTTTAATTTTGTTATATTTAATTTCTATAAACCTGCCTTAGGGGAGCAATAAATAACTAAATACCTGCCTATGGTGAGCAAAAACTATGTATATGCCTGCCTATGTGGGAGCAATAAATATCTATATACCTGCCAATGGGGAGCCAAAACTATGTATATAAATCTCCTATGGGTAGCTATAAGTTGTTAAAAATCTATATCCTGCTTGTGGGGAGCTATATCTATTTACCTGTCCCGTGGGAGCTATAACTATATACCTTGCCCTTGGGGGTCTATATCTATCAATATACCTTCCCTGAGGGGACCTAATATCTTTTATATACCTGCCTGAGGACCAATATCTATAAACCTGCCTGCCAGAGGAGCTTATATACCTACCTTCCTTGGGGACGTATCTATATACCTGCCTCACTGAGGTACAGATAATTACCCACAAAAATAAACCCAAAAAACGATTTTTTATTCCCATTGTCAACGCTGTATTTTTTTTTTTTTTTTTAGTCTGGCCCTCTAAAACCATCCCACTTTCTCATGAAGCCCCATGGATAAATTAATTGCCCAGGCCTGCCCTAGAGGAATCTGTAATACATAAGTTCATTTACTTGCTTTTTGTCCCTGCACTGTGGATGTTTGTACTCAGTAAGGCTAGGTTCAAACTATATTATTCACTGTGTTCAAGGTGTCCGTTGGAGGGGGGGGGGGGCGTTTAAAAAAAAGGTTTCTGCGGGCACATGGGCAGATTTTACCCGGGGCAAACTTCCCTATGTGGGCTAATTTGCTCTAATTTTCCCCGCCCCATGTTTCTTCCCCACTGGAAATCAAAAAATGTAGACTTTTTTTTACCGAAAAAGGGAATGGATACCTCAATTTTATAAAAAAAAAAGTAAATTTAAACCCCAACCCTTTTTTGAGCACAAACATTTTACAATGCAGGGAAAAAAGTAAATTAAAGGTGTTTTCTGGGACAAACTTTTTATTTCTTAAAAGGAAACAAACTGTATTAAAAAATTTTTAAATTTATACTTGATTTAAAAAAAAAAAAACCTTTTTCCCGGTGGGAGAAACTAGCCCAAAAAATTAAACAAAAAAAAAAATGTTTGGGCCTGGGACTTAAGAAAATAAAAAAAAAAAAAATAAGGGAAAGGTGCATTGGTGTGGCAGCAAATCTATAATAGTCCCCCGGGGGAATTCCCAAGTCTTAAAAAATCGAAAAGGGGCCCTTTAAAAACCTTTTTTAAAAAACCCGACGGGTCCGGGAGTCGATTGCAAACTCTTTTTCAATTTTACTTGAGTGAAAGGGCCCTTTAAAAAACCCGGGTTAACGACTGTTTTGCGGGCTTCACACGCAGTAAATTAAGTTTCCCCCAGTGAAGGAAAAGGGGCCCCCCCTAAGTTTTTTAGTTCCCCCCGTTGGTTGGGTTTTAAAATTTTTAAAAACCCCCCAAATAGGTAGGGTGTGGGGTTTATATGTCCCCCCGCGGTAATATGGGCGGGGGATGGGTTCCCCTGCAGGGATAAAGGCAGGTTTAAAAGGATCCCCCTGTAAGGAAAAATAGGCCAAAGGGTTTTGGGGTCCCCCTGTAGGGTTTAAAGGCGGGGTTTTGGGGTCCCCCCGTAGGTATATAGGCATTTTAGGGCCCCCCCGCAGGTTAAAAAAAACCCGGTTTAGGTTTCCCCCCGTAGGGAAAAACCAGGTTAAAGGGTCCCCCATGGTAAATTGGGGCAGGTTATGGGGGGCCCCTAGCAGGTATATTTGGAGGTTATGGAAACCCCCCGTAGGTATTTTGGCAAGGGTTTTGGATCCCCCACAGGTAAAATTGGCAGGTTATTTGGGTCCCCCAAATAGGTTTATAGGGAAAGGGTTTTGGTCCCCGGAAGGTATTTAGGGTTTGCTTTTAGGCCCCCAGCAGGGGTAAATATGGGTTTGCTTAAGGGCCCCCAGCACATATGTAGGGAGAAATTTTAGCTTTCCCCCGCCGTTTTTAAATAGTTAACCCGCCCCCCCCCCCCTGCACAAAAAAAACAGTAGATAATAGCCCCCTCCCTGCAAAAATAACAGTAGATAATAGCCCCCCTTTCCCTGCACATTTAACAGTAGATAAAAAGCCCCCCTTCCCAGCAAAATATAACTTAATAATAAACCCCGTCCCTGCACATATTTCAGTAGATTATAGCCACCCTCCCCACCAAAATAACAGTAGGAAAATAGCCCCCCTCCCCCCCCCGCACATTAAAAACAGTAAAATTTAAAAACCCCCTTCCCCCCAAAAAACATTTTGAAAATAGGCCCCCCCCCTGCACTATAAAAAATGATAATTAAACCCCCCTCCCTGCACATATAAAAAATAATAAAATCTCCCCCGCACATTTAAACATTGATAATACATCCCCCCATGGGAAAATATAACATAGATAATAGCCCCCTTTTCCCCGCACATTTTTGACGTAGATTTAAAAGCTCCCCTCCCTGCAAAATTTTATAGAGAATAAAGTCCCCTCCCTTTCCCATATAAAAAGTAGATAATAGCCCCCCCCCCTGAAAATAAAAAATAGAAAATAGGGCCCCCCTCCCTGCACATATAACAGTAATAAAAGCCCCCCCCTCTGCACCCTTAACAATAGATTTAAAAGGGCCCCCCCCCCTGCAATTTTTAAAAAGTTTGATAATGCCCCCCTCTCTGCACAAAATTTAAAAATAGATAAAAATCTCCCCTCCCCGCAATTAAAAAAGTAGAAAAATTTCATCCCCTCCTGCACATATAACAGTAGATTTAAAAGCATCCCTCCATGCAATATAACATAGATAATAAGCCCCCCTCCCTGCACATTTTACCATTGATAAAACCCCCCCCCCCCTGCACATATAACAGTAATAAAAGCCCCCCCCCTGCCCCATAATTTAACAATAGAAAAATAGCACCCCTCCCTGCACATTTTTAAAAGTAGATAACTCCATCCCTGCACAAATTTTAAAAGAAAATAAAAAAACCCCCCCCCCCTGCACATATAACCCGAGATTAAAAAGCCCCTCCCCGCACATATAACAGTAATAATAGCCCCCCTCCTGCACATTAAAACAATAGTAATAGCACCCCCCCCCTGCAAAATATGACAAAAAAAATAATAAGGCCCCCCCCTCTGCACAAATAACAATAGATAATAGCACCCCCCCCTGCCCCATATAACAGTAAAATAATATGTCCCCCCCCTGCACATATGAAGTAGATAATAGCCCCCCCCTGCAAAATAAAACAGTTTAATAAAAGCCCCCCCCCTACAAATTAACATAGATTTAAAAGCCCCCCCCCTGCACATAAAAACAGTAGAAAATACCCCCCCTCCCGGGACATTAACAATAGATTAAAACCCCCCCCCGACACATATTTAAAATTAAAATAATAGCCCCCCTCCCTGCCAATTTAAAAAATTTGATTAAAAGGCCCCCCCCCCCTTTCACCCATAACAAAAGATAAAAGACCCCTCCATGCATATATAACAATAGAAAAAAGCCCCCCCTGCAAATATAAAAGTAGATAAAAGCTCCCCCCCCTGCACATATAAAAGTAGAAAAAATGCCCCCCTCCCTGAAAAATTTTAACAAATTTGATAAAAGCCCCCTCCCCGCACTATTAAAAGTAGATTTAAAATACCCCCCCCCCCCCTGCACATATAACAGTAAAATAAAAAAGGGCCCCTGCACTATAACAAATTTGATAATAGCCCCCCCTGCATATATAACAATAGATAATAGCCCCCCCCCTTTCCATATAACAGTAGATTTAAAAGCTCCCCCCCCGCACCCAAAAACAGTAATAAAAAGCCCCCTTTCCCCGCAATATAAAAAATTTTATAATAGCCCCCCCCCCCCTGCACATATTTAAAAGTAGATAATAGCCCCCCCTCCTGCTCAAAATACAGTAGATAATAGCCCCCCTCCCCGCACTATAACAATAGATAATAGCCCCCCTCCCGACAATATAACAATAGATAATAGCCCCCCTCCCCGCACAAAAAAAAATGATAAAACCCCCCTCCCTTTACATATAACAGAAAATAAAAAGCCCCCCCCCCTGCAAAATATAACAATAGATAATAGCCCCCCCCTTTTCCCGCACCTATAACAATAGAAAAAAAAAAACCCCCATGCAAAAATAACAATAGATAAATGCCCCCCTCCCCCCACCCAAAAAAAAAAAAAAAAAAAAAAAAAAAAAAAAAACAAGAAAAAAAAAAAAAAAAAAAAATGTAAAAAAAAAAAAAAAAAAAAAAAAAAAAAAAAAAAAAAAAAAAAAAAAAAAAAAAAAAAAAAAAAAAAAAAAAAAAAAAAAAAAAAAAAAAAAAAAAAAAAAAAAATAGATAATAGCTCCCCTCCCCCCAAAATATAAAAAGTTAATAATAGCCCCCCTCCCCCCACATATAACAATAGATAAAAACCCCCCCCTGACAAAATAACCCGTAGATAATACCCCCCTTTCCCCGCCCCATATTTAAAAGTAGATAATAGGCCCCCCTTTCAAAATTTAAAAATAGATAAAAAGCCCCCCCCGGGTATAAACAATAGATAATAGCTCCCCTCCCTGCACAATTTTGCCCGTAGAAAAAAAGCTCCCCTCCCTGAATTTTAAAAAAAGATTTTTAAACTCCCCCTTTAAAAAATTTAAAAGTAGTAAAAGCCCCCCCCGCACATTTAACATAAAATAAGGCCCCCCCCCTGCACATTTAAAAAATAGATAATAGCCCCCCTTCCCCGAAAATAAAAAAAGTAGATAATACACCCCCCCCCTGGGCCCTATAACAGTTGATGATACCCCCCCCCCCTGGAAAAAAAACAATTAGGGTAATAGGCCCCCCCCCCCTCCCGCACAATAACATTTAAAAATAGCCCCCCCCCGCACAAAAAAAAAGGGAATTTAAAAGCCCCCCCCCCCTCACATTAACAGGTTTAAAAGCCCCCCCCCCTGCACATATAAAAGTAGAAATAGCCCCCCCCCTGCAAAATATAACAATAATAATAGCCCCCCTCCCTGCACATATAACAAAAAATAAAGCCCCCCCCCGCAAATATAAAATTTGATAATAGCCCCCCCCCTGCACATATAACAGTAGAAAAATAGCCCCCCCCCCTGCAACCCTAAAAACAGTAGATAAATTAAACCCCCCCTCCCTGCCCCATATAACAATAGGTTAATAGCCCCCCCCCCCTGCACATATAAAAGTAGATAAAAGCTCCCCTTTCCCGCACATATAACAATAAAAATAGCCCCCCCCCCCCCCCTTACAAATAACAAAAAGGGTAAACCCCCCTCCCCGGGACCTATAAAATTTGAAAAAAAATCCCTCCATGGGATATTTTAAAAAAATAGATTAATTTCCCCTCCCTTCAAAATATAACAGTAAAAATAATAGTCCCCCCTTTTAAAATTTTTTAACCGTAGATAATGCCCCCCCCCCGCACATATAACAAAGATAATAGCCCCCCCCCCGCAAATATAAAAGTAGATTTAAAAATCCCCCCCCAACCCCCTGCCCCTCGCCAAGGTCCCCAAGCCCCCTTTGCCCATAGCTTAAACGGGCTGGGGTAGCGGGTTTTTGGGCCCTAACGATCGGGGGGCCCCGGGGGGTAGCGCCCGGCACCCGGGCAGTGCGGCTGGGGGGTCTGGGGGCCCCCAGGGGAGTTGATCTTGGGGGGGCCCCCCTTACTGAAAAAAGAAAATATTACCCCTTTCTCGGAAAAACCCCGGCCCCCTTTTACCAAAATAAAAACAGTTGGGGCAAACAGAAAAATTTTTGGGGTATAAAAATAGCAAAGGGGAGTCACAAATATTCACGTCTAAATATCATTACACAGGGGTAAGTTTGCTCCATCCATATCCCCCCCCAAACCCCCATACAATAAACCCCCCACCCACATTTCAATATCCCCCCTCCCCCATACAATATCCCCTCCACCCCAAATACAATATCCCCCCCACCCACAAACAAAAACTTTCCCCCCACCCAACATACAAAATCCCCCTCCACCCACATACAATAACCCCGCCACCCAATACATATCCCCCTCCCCCCCAAACAATATCCCCCCCACCCCCAAAACAATATCCCCCTCCACCCCCATCCCAAAATCCCCCTCCAAACCAAAATACAAAATCCCCTTTCCCCCCACATCCACTACCCCCTCCACCCCCCCACACTATCCCCCTCCAACCACATACAATATCCCCCCCACCCACATACGTATCCCCCCCAACCCATTTAAAAATCCCCCCACCCCCAACCCCAAACCCCCCCCACCCACCCTACACTATCCCCCCCACCCACATTTCAATATCCCCCTCCAAACCCCCAATACAAATCCCCCCTCCACCCACATACAATATCTCCCTCCACCCACATACAATATGCCCCGCCACCCACATCAATACCCCCCCCACCCCATTCAACATCCCCCCCCCCCCACATACAATATCCCCTCCACCCCCCTACAATATCCCCCCCCACCCACCAAAAATAAAATTTCCCCCCACCACCCACATACAAAATCCCCCCCCACCCCACACAAAATTCCCCCCCCACCCACTAAATTCCCCCTCCACCCCCTACAAATATTTCCCCCCCCACCCACATACCCCCAAACCCCTCCAAACCCCCTACAATAAACCCAAACCCCCCCCCACCCTATCCCCCCCCCCCACATACAATATCCCCTCCAAACCCCCATACCCAAAAAATTTCCCCCCCCCCCCAAAAAAAAATCCCCCTCCCCCCACATACAATATCCCCCTCCCCCCACATACAATATCTCCCTCCACCCCCTTTACCCAAAAGCCCCCTCCACCCACATACAATATCCCCCTCCACCCCCATAAAAAATATCCCCTCCAAACCCCCTTTCTATATCCCCCTCCACCCACATTAAAAAATAAACCCCCTCCCCCCCCACAACAATTTTTCCCCCCCACCCACTTTAAAATAACCCCCCCCCCACCCCCATACAAAAATCCCCCTCCAAACCCCCATACAATATCCCCCCCCACCCACCCTACAATATCCCCCTCACCCACATTAAAAATATCCCCCTCCCCCCCCATACAATTTCCCCCCTCCACCCCCATACCCAAATCCCCTCCACCCAAATACAATAAAACCCCCCTCCACCCACGTAAAATATCCCCCTCCCCCCCACATAAAAATATCCCCCTCCCCCCCATTAAAAATATCCTCCTCCACCACATACAATATGCCCCTCCCCCCCACATACAAAATCCCCCTCCACCCACATACAATACCCCCTCCCCCCCCATACAATATCCCCCCCCACCCACACACAATATAAAATTGGTAGTCAGGGACCCCCTTTTAGGGCCGGGACCCCCTTTGTAGCCAGTGACCCCCCTTTGAAACCTGGGTCCCCCTTGTGTCAGGGGACCCCCCTTGTTCCCAGGGGGTCCCTTTATAGCCAGGGACCCCCCTTTTTTGGGTACGGGGCCCCCCTTGTAGCCCCGGGACCCCCCTTTTAGTCGGGCCCAACCCCCTTTTTTCAGGGCCCCCCTTTTGTAGCCTGCCCCCCCTTTATAGCCAGGGACCAAACCCCTTTTAAGGGCAGGGGGCCCCCCCCTTTTAGCCAGGGCCGGCCCCCCCTTTTTAAACCGGGGGCCCCCCTTGCAGGCAGGGCCCCCCCCCTTGGGAGCCCGGGCCCCCCCTTTTAGTCAGGGCCCCCCCCTTTTTTTCAAAGGCCCCCTTTGGGAGCCAAGGGGCCCCTTTTTTAACCAGGCCCCCCCTTTACCAGGGAACCCCCTTTTTGCCAGGGACCCCCCTTTTAAACCAGGGACCCCTTTGTAGGCCCGGGCCCCCCCTTTAAACCGGGCCCCCCCTTTTAGTTGGGACCCCAATTTTAGGGGGGCCCCTTTTAGCCAGGGACCCCTTGTCAGGGGCCCCCTTTTTAGCCAGGGACCGCCCCTTTTAAATCGGGCCCCCCTTTTTACCGGGCCACCCATGTTCCCGGGCCCCCCTTGTAGCCAGGGACCCCCCCCCATAATTTAAAGGGGGCCCCCCTTTTTAGCCAGGGCCCCCTTTAGTCAGGGCCCCCCTTGTAGCCCGGGCTCCCCCCTTTGGCGCCAGGGCCCCCCTTTAGTCAGGGCCCCCCTCTGTAGCCAGGGGCCCCCCTTTAAATCAGGGCCCCCCCTTGTTTGCCAAGGGGGGCCCCCCGGGACCAGGGACCACCCCTTTAGTTCCCGGGCCCCCCTTTTTGCCATGGGCCCCCTTTAAACCAAGGACCACCTTTAGTCAGGGGCCCCCCTTTTAAATCCCGGGGCCCCCCTTTAGTCAGGGCCCCCCTTGTAGCCAGGGCCCCCTTGTAGCCAGGGCCCCCCCTTTTAAGGGCAGGGGCCCCCTTGTAGCCAGGGGGCCCCCCCCTTGGGAAACCAGGGGGCCACCTTTTTTTCCGGGCCCCACCTTTTAACCCGGGAAAACCCCCCTTTTAGCCAGGGACCCCCCTTTTGTCCGGGCCCCCCCCCGTAGCCCGGGAAACCCCGGGGCCAGGGCCCAAAAATTTAGGGCAGGGCCCCCCCTTTTGCCAGGGCCCCCCTTGTAGCCACGGGCCCCCCTTGTAGCCGGGCCCCCCCCTTTTTAAACCAGGGCCCCCCCTTTAGCCAGGGCCCCCTTGTAGCCCGGGCCCCCCTTTAGTCCCGGGGGCCCCCCTTTTAAGCCAGGGCCCCCTTTGTCAGGGCCCCCCCTTGGGAGGGCCCGGGCCCCCCTTGTAAACCAGGGACCACCCTTTTGTCAGGGGCCCCCCCTTTTAGCCATGGACCCCCCTTTTAGCCATGGACCACCCTTTAAATTTTGGGCCCCCCTTTAGTCAGGGCCCCCCTTTAGTCAGGGCCCCCTTGTACCAGGGGCCCCCCCCTAAACCAGGGCCCCCCTTTTAGTCCCGGGGGCCCCCCCTTTTTAGCCGGGCCCCCCCTTTAGCCAGGGACCACCTTTAGTCGGGCCCCACCTTTTAAACCAAAAGGGGGCCCCCTTTTAGCCAGGGAACTCCCCCTTTTAGCCAGGGACCCCCTTTTGTCAGGGCCCCCATTTTAGCCAGGGACCCCTTGTAGCCAGGGACCACCTTTAGTCAGGGCCCCCCTTGTAGCCAGGGCCCCCCCTTGTAGCCAGGGCCCCCCTTGTAGCCAGGGCCCCCCCTGGAGCCAGGGCCCCCCTTTAGCCAGGGACCCCCTTGTACCCAGGGCCACCCCCCTTGTAGCCAGGGACCCCCCTTGTAGCCAGGGACCCCCCTTGTAGGTAGTTAAAAAAAAAAAACAACAGCCAGCCACTTACCTGGCTCCGGCTCCCGCTCCTGCCGCTCCGAGGCCGCCGGCTCCGTACTGCCGCCCTGCATAGGCGGCGCGGTGAAGTGACGTCACCGCGCCGCCTACGTCAGCAGTAGGGGCCGGCGCCCGGCAGGCTGAAGGCCTAACGCCTTCAGCCTGCCAGGGAGATCAGCGGAGCGCAGCGCTAGTGGCGCTGTGCTCCGCTGACACCGCGCAGCCCCGGGAGTCGGGGACATTAGTCCCCGGCTACCGGGCCGGTCTCTGGGCGCTCGGGACGCGGGTCCCGGGCGTCCAGTGACCGGATGCGCGGCCGGGCCCCGGGGAGCGACGGCACTGCCTCCGGGGCCCACAGCGGCTCGGGGGGGGGCCCACCGGGGGATTCCCCGGTCCCCCGGCGGCCCAGTCCGAGCCTGGCGCCGGGGACTACTCTATAAGCACTAAAAAAAAGTCGAAAGAAACATAGGAATTATCAAAAAAGCATTTCTGCTACTTTAGATACATGAAAATTTGATTTTCTTAGAGAACATTTTTGATCAAAACTGTAATAAACCCACTTGCCGTCAACAAGACGACCAAGATTCCCATCTGTATTAAAGTCGCCTTGTCGACAGCAGGTGGGCTTATTACAGTTTTGATCAAAGATGTACACTAAGAACCTCAAATTTTCACGGATCTAAAGTAGTAGAAATGCTTTTTCGATAATTCCTATGTTTCTTTCGACTTTTTTTAGTGCTTATAGAGTTCTGCCACACCAGCATGCACCTATGCTTATTTTATTTTGCTTTTTCAATAGTTCCTTCTGACTGTTTTTATTGATAGTAGAGTGCTGCTGATATTTGATTGTGTAGGCAAACAATTCTGTCCACCCTTCCTACCTACCTTTTGCAAACCATGTAACATTCATTGATCACATGGTTTATCTTCTGCCTCAATGAATGTTTTGCCATAACTTAGAGGGTGTGCTAAAGCCCGTGGGTGTGACCTGAGCAGAGAACAGTCTGACCACAGAATTGTGAAGGCATTCATACCTGACAGCTGTGAGTCTGAAAGTGAAAAGAAGCCAGCAGGGGTAATTACAGGAGAGGGGGAACTGTTTATCTCTGAGTCCTGACAGCAGTTCAAAGCTGGGGGGGTTGTGTGTTGATGATAATTGCATTCCTTTCTGGAGCTCTGTACACTCACTCATGAGTCCTAGCACAAAGAATTAAATCATCATTTTCATGACAGCAAGTATAGACCTGGGGGGATTATACACTAATGTTAGCTCATAGACCCTAGCAGTAACAACTGTGGAGGAAGGTCCTAGATTGAAATTATGCTGCAGTCTGGGAGTTGTAGGAAAGAGATATTTGAGAACTACTGACACTCCCACAAGGCGGAAGCTTCACTGCAAAAATTGGATCTCATGGTTGATGAATAAGGAAGCAAATTAAAAAAAAGAAACACCTGTAGGTAGTGGAATATCTTTACTTTTCAATATAAATGCTGTTTATAGGGTTCTTATGTGTTACAGATTCCTTTAGCAGCTATCTGGCAAAAGGGGTACATGGATTTCTGCACTGATTACTAATAAAATGTCTGATTGTTATCTAAGTTATGATGACCAACAAAACTAGATCAACAAATAACAACACATAATAGGACTGTTCATGCCTTTTATTGATAACATTTAGTAAACCTCCTTTTTTCCTAATTTGTTACCAACAGTACTGCAGAGAGTTAGTTTAGGTGCCTTATACCTCAGCAGCAGAGACCAAGACTCTTGTTCATTGCCTCTTATTTTTTGTGCTGTCATTTAAAACACAGCCCCTGCAAACTACGCTCTGTAGTTCTGTCATTAACAGGCTCAGACTGGTCCACGGGGGAGTAGGGGAAACTGCTGGTGGGCAGTTTTTGATTTAGAGTTTAGGTCGATGATTACCCTAACCCCATGCAATTTGAAAGCATTTGGCTGCTGGTGTTTTCCAGAGACCAGAAAACACATCCCAAAGTTTTCACATAGATTTAAATAAAATTTAGGTTTAGGACATGCTGAATTCCGAATATTTTGACAAATTCGGCCAAACTGCTATAGAACCAACCTTTTCAAGCAACACTTCTCCTCTACTACTGTACAATTCCTATTTCAGTTACAAGATACATTTTGTAAAGGTGATTGTTGCTCCACATGTTATTTAATGAAATGGTTCACTTAGTTTTTCTCCCTGCACTGTAGATTTTTACATAATGGGTCTTATTTATCAAAACCATCTGAAAGTAAAACTGTCTTTGTTGCTCATAGCAACTAATTGGAGGCTTTTATAAAATGAAAGCTGAGTGCTAATTGGTTGCTATGGGGAAAAAAACAACAACTGAAGACTCAGATATCACTAGGTGAATTTAATCCCAAATACATATGAGTCACACCAGACATCTAATATAGTATAGACCCTTCAAAATAGACATAGCTAAAATGTAACCTTTAATCAAACATAGTTATTATTATTATTTATTTTAAAGCGCCATTGATTCCAGGGCGCTGTACATTCGAGGGGGTTACATACATTACATAAGTCAAACGAGTACAGTGATGAGGGATAATGACAATTGGCACGACAGAGGGAGAGAGGACCCTACCCGCGAGGGCTTACAATCTACAAGGAGGGGGAAAGAGACAGGAGGTGAGGGGCAGACATGTCTGTGGAGGAAGTAGTGACAACAAGGTTAGTGTAGGTTATAGGCAAGCCTGAAGAAATGGTTTTTCAGGTTGCTTTTGAAGCTGGTGAAAGTGGAGGAGAGTCTGATATGTTGGGGCAGTGAGTTCCAGAGTGTGGGGGAAGCACGGGAGAAGTCTTGGAGACGGTTGTGTGAGGAGCTGATAAGGGGAGAGCAGAGGAGAACGTCACATAAAATAGACATACAAATATACCCAGCCTAAACAGACAGGGCACCTGCCCTATCAAGGGCGACCCCATACAGAAACCTATATATATAAAGATGTCTACAATCTCCCTAAAAGCTCTGGAAATATAGACACATTGGGCTAGATGTTGGCGTTTAAATGCCAAATTTCATGGGAATTTGGAATAGAATGGCATTCTAGCACTAGGATGACACTTCTGGCTCAGGTAAACTACTTTGATAGTGGTCTACCTGTTCCAGCACTAATGAGCCTAGAAATCCCATAGCAAAGCTATAAATCTATAGCTTCCTACGGTTCTAGTGCGCTCTGCCTAAGTGCCGCTTGCGCTCTGTAATGCGCCTGATACTGCAGTACGGGAGGAATTTCAGTAATGTGAACGGGGCTGCGCCTGATGTCGGGCTGCAAATACTCCAGACATCTGGCGCAGCCCCATTCGTACATGTCACTCATAGTAGGGAAAAAAAGTATAAATTCAGACCCTACAAAAACTCACCACAGTAAAGGTGGTATGAAAATTCCAATATTAAGCTAGTACACAGGCAATGACTCCCCACAAGTTATTCAGATAGACCTAGAGAATAACAGTATGAAATATCTCTATACCCAAGTGAGATCACTTGGTTGCTATGGGCAACAAAGACAGTTTTACTGTTGGACATTTTTGATGAACCAATGGGCAAAAAAGTGAGTTTTAGACCTAAACAGGTTCATACATATGGCCCAAAATTTCAAATGAGGTCCATTGTGTTTATTTAAAGATTCATATGTTATGGTTCGCTCAGTTGTTCATTCAAGGAAGGCCATGTTCACACGGCAATAACCTGGACGTATTTCAGTCCGTAATTACGCGCCGGAGTGCACAAATTACGGGCTGAATACGTCCCAGTCATTACGGTAATCCACAGTTCTCATAGAGAACTATGGATTACGTCTCCTCTCCCTGCTCGGCGAATACGCCGAGGGGGGAGATAAGTGACATGTGAATTACCAGCGGCGTACATGCTCCGCTGGTAATGCAAGTCAATGGGCCGGCGAGGTGCCAGCCCCCCGCTCCTGCCCCGCCCCCGGCCACACGGCGTAATTGCGGGGCGTAATTACGTCCCGCAGTTAAGCCGTGTGAACATAGCCGAAGAAGAAAAAAGAAATGCACCGCACATCCACTTGCCATACGTTGATCTATTGCGTCTCAGCAAAAAATATTTACCAAACTGAATATGAGGTGCTTAGTATACTTTTAGATCTAAAAGTATAAGCCCACCCTTGCAATACAGAGTCCATCATCCGATGGTAGCAACACAACTAGGTCCAATGGAGTCTCGGAGAGCAGGCTTATTTAAAACTTCATAGTTTAATGGAAACAATTAAAAACTTGACAAAGAAAGTATGAGCCCACTTGCCACTTCACAGCAACCCTACACTATGATCTAGCCCCGCATGGCGGCCACCGCTGCAGTTGGCTCAGTTGTGTTTGCCAATGATTGTGACTTGGGTAACTATCAGACCACATTTTAGTAGTATAGTTTGCAGTAATCCAAGTCGTTTCAAAGAATTCACTTTCTCTTGCATTTGTATATTTGGTAAAGTGTCTACTCCAGGAAAACACTTTTTTTCTATTGATTCAAAAGAAAGTATGTATAGGAACATGCATATAATGCTTATATAGAGGAAACATACCTATGAAGATGTTAAATATTGTGCCTGATTCACACAATGCAGTGAAGAGAAATAGACAAATCAGCACTATGTACACCTATGTTGATTTTCACTCTTTAGTTACAAATCCCTTAAAGGGCTTGTCTCTCTACAATGATTGCTTTTTATGTTAAAGATCCTGCAACAACAAGTCACTTTGCAATATGTGTCCATTAACAGTATCCTACCTATTCCTAGATATCCCCTCTAGTATGGGCTGCATCAGCTCCTCAGGTCGCTATAGCTACAGACCTGTTTGATCTATCCTGATAGGCTGTCAGTGCTGGTTGCTATAGCTACAGACCTGGCTTCTACTGCAGCTAAGTAGAAGCCAGTAAACACGCCCCTGAATTAAAAATGAAACCAAGAAAACAGGACTGAGGTAAGATGAATCAATGTAGTGAGACAATCCCCTTAAATACACTTGTTAGAAGATAAAGGGGCACATTTATCAATAGTATCTAACTGTAATGCTATGTCTGCACGGCAACTGTAATATACCTGAATTTTACAATCGCTAGCAAGGTTTTGTGCCAAAAACCACAGTCAGTTTTCAGATTTTGGCAGCCTTAGTACATTAAATTGTCTTAATAGGTGGATTATAGAATATGTTTGTAAATCTGACAATAGAAAATCCAAGCTTTGTAGACTACATGTTAAATACGTGCTAAAATATGTCGCAAAAGACGCCGTGTGAAAATCCCCTTAGACAGTGTATACATAGACTAAACAGTCTTACAATGCGCCACATTTATCATAGTGTTCATAAATCTGGCGCATGTTGCAACTGTCTAGTCTTACTTTATCCCACTAACTGCACCAAAATGTTGGTGTACAGTATTGTCACCATAAGCCACACCCAGTTTACAGAGACCACTCCCCTTTTATCAGAGTGTCAAGAAACTGTATAAAACATATAATAAATGTGGTGTAAAGCATGTACACCTTTATTTATGGCACAAATTGTGCCACAATTCTGACACAACTGCCTTGAAAAATGTGCACCTTAATATTAACAGTGTTGACCCCTATTTTTCAAGTCTTCTGCAGTCTGCTCTAGTATGTTGTATATCAGCTTCTGGGCCAAATCATATAGTCGCATAATATTTACTCAATGGCAACTTATTCTTGACTAATCAGGGATTGGAGTTTATCATATCTGTGTTTTTCCTTGGCCTTCCATTTTTTGAGGATTGACCACAAGTTCTTAATGGGATTGAGATCTGGGGAGTTTCCTGGCCGTGGACACAAAGGGCCACATGTATGAACCTGTTTAGGTCTAAAACTCACTTTTTTGCCCATAGTAACCTATGGGCAAAAAAGTGAGTTTTAGACCTAAACAGGTTCATACATGTGGCCCAAAATTTCAATGTTTTATTCACCAAACCACTGGAAAAGCATTTTTCATCACCAAATTAGTTATGGAGTATTGGGTGAAGTTGCTCTTGAAGGGTGTTTAGATACCATTCTTTATTCATGATACTATTCTTATGCAGAATTATGAGTGAGCCCGCTCCCATGGATAAAAAGCAACTCAGGATCCTCTACTGTTGGCCCAACACAGAACTCATGGTACTCTCACCTTTTCTTTTCAAAATAGTCATTCTTCTAGATATCCCAAATAGTCTAAAGGGCTATTTATCAAAGAAAAGAACTTGATCCCCAGTCCTCTGCAGTCCAATCCCTGAACTCGGGTTATTTTCTCTGATGCAACCACCTTTAGACTGTTATTAGGCCATGTTCACACGGCTTAAAATGGGACGGGGAAGCACGGGAGAAGTCTTGGAGACGGTTGTGTGAGGAGCTGATAAGGGGAGAGCAGAGGAGAACGTCACATAAAATAGACTTACAAATATACCCAGCCTAAACAGGACAGGCACCTGCCCTATCAAGGCACCCCATACAGAAAACCTATATATATAAAGTGTACTACAATCTCCCTAAAACTCTGGAAATATAGACACATTTGGGCTAGATGTTGGCGTTTTAAATGCCAAATTTCATGGGAATTTGGAGCATAGAATGGTATTCTAGCACTAGGATGACACTTCTGGCTCAGGTAAACTACTTTGATAGTGTGTCTACCTGTTCCAGCACTAATGTAGCCTAGAAATCCCATATCAAAGCTATAAATCTATATGCTTCTATCGGTTCTAGTGCGCTCTGCCTAAGTTGCCGTTGCGCTCTGTAATGCGCCTGATAATGCGTACGGGAGGAATTTCAGTAATGGTGAACGGGGCTGCGCCTGATGTCGGGCTGCAAATACTCACATGGTTCTGGCGCTAGACCCATTCGTACATGTCACTCATAGTAGGGAAAAAAAGTATAAATTCAGACCTACAACAAACTCACCACAGTAAGGTGGTATGAAAATTCCAATTATTTAAGCTAGTACACAGGCAATGACTCCCACAATGTTATTCAGATAGACCTTGAGAGTGACAGTATGAAATATCTCTATACCCAAGTGAGATCACTTGGTTGCTCTGGGCAACAAAGACAGTTTTACTGTTGGACATTTTTGATGGACCTATGGGCAAAAAAGTGAGTTTTAGACCTAAACAGGTTCATACATAAGGCCCAAAATTTCAAATGAGGTCCATTGTGTTTATTTAAAGATTCATATGTTATGGTTCGCTCAGTTGTTCATTCAAGGAAGGCCATGTTCACACGGCAATAACCTGGACGTATTTCAGTCCGTAATTACGCGCCGGAGTGCGCGAATTACGGCTGGAATACGTCCCAGTCATTACGGTAATCCACAGTTCTCATAGAGAACTATGGATTACGTCTCCTCTCACTGCTCGGCGAATCCGCCGCGGGGGGAGATAAGTAACATGTGAATTACCAGCGGCGTATACGGGCCGCTAGTAATGATAATCTATGGGCCGGCAAGATGCCGGCTCCCCGCTCCCGCCCCCGCCCCCGCTCTCGCCCCGCCCCCGTCCACACGGCGTAATTGTGGGGCGTAATTACGCCCCGCAATTAAGCCTTGTGAACATAGCCTTAGGGTCATGTAGAAGAATGATTGTCCGGAAAAGAAAAAGTAAGCACTACCATAAGTTACAGTGGTGGCCAAAAGTATTGGCACCCCTGCAATTCTGTCAGATAATACTCAGTTTCTTCCTGAAAATGATTTCAATCACAAATTCTTTGGTAATTATTATCTTATTTAATTTGTCTTCAATGGAAAAACCACAAAAAGAATGTCATAAAGCCAAATTGGATATAATTCCACACAAAAACATAAAAAAGGGGTGGACAAAAGTATTGGCACTGTGACAAAGCATGTGATGCTTCTCTAATTTGTGTAATTAAAGCACCTGTAAATTTACCTGTGGCACCTAACAGGTGTTGGCAATAACTAAATCACACTTGCAGCCAGTTGACATGGATTTAAAGTTGAATCAACCACTGTCCTGTGTCCTTGTGTGACCACATTGAGCATGGAGAAAAGAAAGAAGACCAAAGAACTGTCTGAGGACTTGAGAATCCAAATGGTGAGGAAGCATGAGCAATCTCAAGGCTACAAGTCCATCTCCAAAGACCTGAATGTTTCTGTGTCTACCGTGCGCAGTGTCATCAAAGATAGTGTAAAGCCCATGGCACTGTGTGGCTAACCTCCCTAGATGTAAAGCCCATGGCACTGTGGCTAACCTCCCTAGATGTAAAGCCCATGGCACTGTGGCTAACCTCCCTAGATGTAAAGCCCATGGCACTGTGGCTAACCTCCCTAGATGTGGACGGAAAAGAAAAATTGACGAGAGATTTCAACGCGAGATTGTTTGGATGGTGGATAAAGAACCTCGACTAACATCCAAACAAGTTCAAGCTGCCCTGCGGTCGAGGGTACAACAGTATCAACCCTACTATCCGTCGGCGTCTGAATGAAAAGGGACTGTAATGGTAGGATACCCAGGAAGACCCCACTTCTTACCCCGAGACATAAAAAAGCCAGGCTGGAGTTTGCCCAAACTTACTGAAAAGCCTAAAACGTTTTGGAAGAATGTTCTCTGGTCAGATGAGACAAAAGTAGAGCTTTTTGGGAAAAGGCATCAACATAGAGTTTACAGGGAAAAAAAAAGAGGCATTCAAAGAAAAGAACACGGTCCCTACAGTCAAACATGGTGGAGGTTCCCTGATGTTTTGGGGTTGCTTTGCTGCCTCTGGCACTGGACTGCTTGACGTGTGCATGGCATTATGAAGTCTGAAGACTACCAACAAATTTTTGCAGCATAATGTAGGGCCCAGTGTGAGAAAGCTGGGTCTCCCTCAGAGGTCATGGGTCTTCCAGCAGGACAATGACTCAAAACACACTTCAAAAAGCACTAGAAAATGGTTTGAGAAAGCACTGGAGACTTCTAAAGTGGCCAGCAATGAGTCCAGACCTGAATCCCATAGAACACCTGTGGAGAGATCTCATAATGGCAGTTTGGAGAAGGCGCCCTTCAAATCTCAGGGACCTGGAGCAGTTTGCCAAAGAAGAATGGTCTAAAATCCCAGCAGAGCATTGTAAGAAACTCATTGATGGTTCCCGGAAGCGCTTGGTCGCAGTTATTTTGGCTAAAGGTTGTGCTACCAAGTATTAGGCTGAGGGTGGCAATACTTTTGTCCGGCCCATTATTGAAGTTTTGGGTGAAATGATCAATGATTTGATTTTTGTCTCATTCTGTTTTGTATTTTCTCATTGCAAGCAAAATAAATGAATATATTAATACCAAAGAATTTGTGATTGCAATCATTTTCAGGAAGAAACTGAGTATTATCTGACAGAATTGCAGGGGTGCCAATACTTTTGGCCACCACTGTATATGTCATGCCAATAATAGAGTCTGACACCATTCATACGTGTGGTTGCTTTTTATCCAAGGGAGTGGGCTCACATATAATTTTGTCTAATGCCATGAATAAAAGAGCAATTTGGTGATAAATAATACTTTTTCCAGCACGTTAGAGCACAATGTCACAAGGTGAAATTGTTAACCGAGTGGCTCAGTGAAAAAAAAAATTTATATTTTGAGCCCATGGTCATGAAACTTCCCAGATCTCAATCCCATTAAAGGGGTTTTCTCACCATGCTGTTTCAATGAGCCACAGGCAGCTTTAGAATCACCCTTCCTCACACTTCCTGGTCAGGCTGTGGGTTTCTCGATAGTAATGTTTAGCATATCAACTATGCTATTCCAAGCTCTTCTTATTGCGGTGACATGACTTCAGCTGATGTAATATACTGCACAGAGCTACTCAGCTCAAAGCGATGAAAGTCACTCTCTGTTCTTAAGCTGCTGTCCATCCTGCCTGGAGACATCACTCTCCCTGTTCTCAGATAAGACAAAAAGCAAAAAGAGGAGAGCAGGACGGTAACCAGAGTAACCTGTATGCACTCAGAATAGATAAAATCTCTCTTATCCCCTGACCAGAGAAAAATCAGAGACCAGTGTATTTAGAAAAAAGTCTTGATTTATCTTTCTGCACATGTTCAAAGCTAATCTTTGTAGTGAGACAACCCTTTTAAGAACCTGTGGTCAGTCCTTAATAGTGGGCGGACAAACAAAAACACAGAAATAGTGATAATCTCCAAAGCACTAATTAGGCAAGAATAAGTTGCCATCAGTCAGGCCCACAAGGTGATATCAAACATACTAGGGCGAATTGCAGAAATCTTGAAAAATAATTGTCCACACTATAAACATTCATAAAAAAGAAGAGTCAGGCGTTAGCATCTTCAAGAAAGAATTCTTCATTATTCTTAGTCTTAAAGGGGTTTTGCCACAATCTCATTTCATACCTCCTGTATCCAGCTCTTCAGCTCTGTGTGCTCAGAAGGGGGGCGTGTGTGATTTGTTTGAATTGCATATCATGTGACCCAGCAGGATGACATCACCAGGCCTTTCCTCTCTCTAGTCAAAGAAAGGTCTGTTTATATAAAGCATTGTGAGTAGCTGAGAGGTAAAGTTTTTGCCTCCAGGCACAAGAGTCCTAGGTTCAAATCCCTGCAGGAACCAAACCTGTGTTTTGTTTTTTTTTCTCTTTATCAATGCACAGACCTCAGTCAGGTTTCTTTTTTATTTATTTGCATTGTTTGACTAATTGCTAAGGACTACAGAAAACGGGAGTAGAGTGACAGATACTGGGGTTTGAACACTCAGTAGCTGCCTGTCTGAGCTTGTGCGACCAGGACTGAGGAGCTCTCATCACTGGTCGTATCCCTTGGAGACGAGCTGTAAACAATGGATCACTAAAGGAGCAGCTAAAACAAAAATGGTGCAGAATTTTTAATAATAATGAATGGTGAAAATGTTTGTTAATTCATTTGCAAGCTTCCCACGTCAATTTTACTTCGTGGCAAAACCCTTTTAATCAGAGGTTTACAATAATTTACTACAAACCTTTTTGAAGCATTATATGCTTAATAAAAGGATTTGTTTAACTGAAACATTGCACCTATAAAGATTAAAGGAAGAACCCTTTGTTGTAAATGTTAAAGTCTGGTCTATAACATGGGAATGGCCTCCCACCCTTCACTAAAGCCATTCCAGAAAAGATGCCTCTGGCATCAACACATGGAATATCGCCACCACATAAAGAATATTCAGCAATCTTGGATAAAAGTCAATCACATGTATTGTATTCAGACGATGAGTATATACATGTCACATTGTATGGTAACCAAAGTTTGAAGTAATCATCTATATAATCTGAAGTCCAGCATTATATAGCAGTCATATTAGAAGGTAGCTGTACATGACATCTAAGGTCCAGCATTAAAGGGGTTGTCTCGCTACAAAGATCTGCTTTCAACATGTAGGGAACACTAAATGAAGACGTTTTCCAAATATATTGCTTTGTTCATTTTTTTGTTGAGGAACTTCAATTGATTTTATCACCTTCTGAGGACTTTCTGGTTTCCCAAGTGACCGACCTGGGCACTGCTTCTACCCTGCTGTTTGTTCTATCTGATAGCAGGGAGTGATGTCATCACACAGGTCATGGCAGCACAGAACTTTGGGCAGTGAGAGCTTGTTTGTTAGCTGATATTTCAGACAAAAGACAGTAATTACTACTGTTTATTTTAACTCAGAAGCTTCCCTGGTCCTGACAGCATGAGATTTATCTAATTAGCAGAAGTCTGGATACACAGAGCTCATATACTAATTACAGACAGCTTGACCAGGAAATGACAGAGCAAAGCAGCATTATTTCATTCATGCATCCTATGAAACTTTGAGATGAGACAACCCCTTTAATCCTTTTCATATTGTAGCATACTTTTCATAGTGTTCTATATTAGATATCGCTTCTGATCACATAGCAAAGATAGACATGCGAGCAGTAGTATTCAGTGTATACTCGTCGGCAAGGTGTCCAGTCCGCGACGTCTCGGGGGAAACTGACACTTGACAGATAATTATTTTGTTAAGACCTTTATAGTCACTACAGGGGCACAAGGAACTATCTTTCTTCTTTACAAGAATCCTGCTCCCTCAGAGGAGGAAGACTTGTGGATGAACGCTTTCCCGAGGTTTTCCTTAATGTGGGCTGACACAGCTTCCATTTTGGGTCAGGACAAAGGGTATACCCTACAGTGAGGAGGACTAGTACCCGGATGAAGCTTGATCAGGCAGTCAACGGCCAATGAGTAGGAAGTGTCTTTGCCTGTTTCTTGCAGAAGACGTCCGCTAAGGCACGATAGTACACAGGGAGTCCAGAAGGCACAGGGCCGGAAGGCTAAAAGTGTTGTGGCTCCGACTAAATGAGATTACCAAGGGACCAAGAGGCAGGAGGTAAAGCACTGGTCATCCCAACGTGTCACTTCACGAGTTCTCCAATCAATCCCTTTACCATGAGTTCACAACCAAGGGAATCCCAGAAGTAGAGTACTGGGGATCAGGGGTGCACGAGGAAGGAGATACATTCTAAGTGCAGAACTCTTACAGGCAAAGTAAGATTTTGTGTGGTACTGGATGGTACAAGAGAGGATCTCCCCATTAACAGAGGAAACAGATAGGGGCTTGACCGGGCAGGTCACAGGTAGGTTATACTTGGCTAGTATGGGATGGATAAAGTTGCCCACAAGGCTGCAACCTGTAAACTGGAGCTGGATGGAAGGACCAGAGTGACTGGTAGGATAAGGTGCAGAGAGGAAGTATAATCACCCAAGGTTGCCTCTCCTCACACAAGCAGGCTCTCTCTACCTGTATGGGTTCATCCGACGAAATTGAGGGTGCAAGCTGGAGTGGACGTTGGAAGACAGGTGCCAGTCGAGGAACCCTGCAGAATTGGGAGGCTTCCTGTTGCTGGCATATTGACTGTTGTCGCTCCGCGAATCGGACGTCAATGCAGATGGAGAGTGTGATGAGGTCGTTCAGGTTGATGGGTAGGTCATGGTCCACAAGTTCATCCTTGATTCAACCAGCCAGGCCTTCCTGGAAGGTAGCTACAAAAGCCTCATTGTGTCAGGCCATTTCTGAGTACAGTGTCCGAAACTGCACTGCATAATGACCCATAGTGGAATCCCCCTGCCAAAGCCAGAGAAGCAAAGATGCAGCTGAGGAGGTACGACTTGGTGCTTCAAAACCTTACAGAAAACCGCTATGAAGTCTGTAAAGCTGGTAGTCACTGGATCCCCTCATTCCCAAAGGGGAGTGACCCAGGTGAGAGCTTCGCCAAAGAGCAGGGAGATAATGAATTACACTTTTGCTTGTTCCGTGATGAACTGGTGAGTCAGGACCTCGTAGTGTATGGTACATTGGTTCAAAAACCCACGGCAAGCTGTGGGGTCTCCACTGTAGCGAGGAGGTAGTGGCAGGTGTAGGGAGGAGCTGCTAGGAATTGCTGGAACTGGAGCAGGTGCAGGAACAGGAACCATAACAGAAACTAGAGCAGGGGTGGCTTCCAGGAGTCTAGCTACTACGTTTTGCAGCATCTGGAGCAGTCGGTCCAGATGAGTGCCATGTTGCATAATTTTAGCAAAAAGGCTCTGCGTGTTGGGTAGAGGAATGTTAACGGGATCTATGGCCCAATTGTATTGTTTTGGTCAGACTCATGGTCATCATTGGGAGTTGGTGTAACCTACGCTGGTTGGACTTTGCTGCGGTGACTCCCACTTCGCTATCCCTGACGTGGGTCCTCGAGGTGACAGCCGACATATAGATAGGCATGGTACTGAAACATCGGGCAGAGGCGTCATTGGAAATAGGCAAACCGTTAGGGCAGGCAATGTACTTGCGTGGTCAGGTTCAGGCGTGAGATCAGGACAGATGACAGACAAAGCAGAGTCAGGATCGTAACAGAAGGTCGGTAACAGATGCAATCAGGAGCAAATGCACAGGAGTTGCAAATACAAAAAATTGGACACAAACAACTGGGCAATAGTTGCTGAATGAGATGCTCCTTAAAGGCCCATAGAGTGATTGGCTGGGGAGGAATTGAATGGTATGCACTGGCCCTTTAAATTAAAGGGAGTCAGCATGCATGTCCCCTTGTTGCTAGAATGAGAGGTGAGGACAGAAGCCGCAGCCAGAGGAAGCAGACGCTGGCAAGTGGACTAGGCAGACAGGTGAGCAGAGGAGCAGCACTCAGATTGCGGCACGGCCCGGTAAGGATACAGAGAAGTGGACACGGCAAGGGGTGGAATGTGGCACGCATGCAGCCACATTTCTATTCAGAAGGGGGAGTTCTGGAGGCCTTTTCTGAAGATATCTCCTGGTCCCAGAGGTGGAACATTCCTTGTTCTGACATTGATGGCATATAAATCTGCTTGGGAGCATGTTCTTTTTGTTGCATGTTTTTTGTAAGACAAATTGATTATGTCCAAATTGCAAATTTCATTTCTATGGATTCTATGCAAAAGAGGATCCGATTACAGGAGACTTTGTAAGTTCAGAGCCTGCCATACACATATTTATTACTAAGTTTTTTGAGTAACAAATTGAAATGAACCCAATTCAAATTGTTGTGCAAAATGGATTTGAGTGAGACATAAGTTGTAATCTACATGGTTTTCTTGATTTTAGGCGTGAATGATGAATTACATACAGGAATAATCTACGCAAGAAAAAGCTTTGACAACTCCTGAAGAGCTACTAACACAGGGGACAAGAACATATGTTCTGCATATGGATTTGACGCAGTTTTGTATTACTCTGCAAATTTTTATCCGCCGAACTGACGGTTACCCAAAATCGGGATAACATAGTGCGGATAGGGAATGAGCGCCCAAAGATACAGAACCCACGAGGCACACACGGAGGCACTACCATAGCACTCTCTCCGCAACAACACATTGTTGCCGCCACACCACTCCCGCCCTCGTTGCCCCCCGGACAAGCAGGAAACGGCCATTTGGACCCCCCCCCCCCCGCGCACACCTCGTTCCGATACGCCGGGTACCAGCCACAACATCCTGCGACATGAGAAACACAAATCGTCACCCCAAGTCCAGCGCCCGGCCAGGCGAGAGAGCCAGCGGCGTACAGAATCGATGTGCTCACGTCCAACCCATAACTAGTGCAGCCTGGCCGCGAGGAGGCGGACCGTGATGCTGGGGCTATGAAAATTGGGAGCACTCGCCCTGAAAGGGCGGTACACACCAGTAAAAAAACGAGCTCCAGGCCCAGCAACCCCCACTGAGCCTAGCATTCCGTAGAGGCCACACACCCGAGACTGCGCCGCTGTCCGGCTGCATTCGATACCATAGCAACGACGAGACACGCAGCCGAGCACGTCGTGACTGAACCGCGAGCCATAGCCCCCACGAACATCCCAGCAGCAACCGAACACGGAGCAGAAAGAGACGCTACACCAAGTACACCGGATAACGACCCTGAAAGAGCGCCCGACACCACGCGCGGCGCGCTTAGGAGTACGGATGCAAAACTACAGCCCCGAAAGCGACCGCGAGAACGAAACACACACGGATTGGTCCTACAACGGCTGCCAGCGGATCGCACACGACCAACACGGGGACTCGACCCTGCCGTCGTACGGGCCCAGATCATGAGCCGTACGCCACCCTGGCCCATACCGCCTCACGCCCAAGGCAAACAAACAAGAGAAGACCTGCCCCCCACCGTGATCACAGCACCAATCTCCTAGGCATCATCAATGCCCGGAGTCCAGAACGGTTTGGGCGACAACACAGACACGTTCCCTGCAGATAATACAGACTCCTACGTCCAACCGAGCCGCAAGCTCTCCAGCTCCGTTGATTACGTCCTCCAGTTCCCCCATGCCCCGGACACTACTCCGACACGCGTCCTAGCGATAGCTCCTCGCCCCCCGCCAGAACTCCGCCGCCTACCCGCCATTCATAACGTCATCGACGACGGTGCCCGGCCCCCCGCGCCCTCACCGGCGGGCCGGAAAACTATACCTCCCCTCCGCGGGGATTGCCCTAAGACCGGGACTCCGACGCTACCGACTACCCCTCGCCGGCTTTGTGCCGCTCGCTACATCTGAGCCCGATTCACCCCCTCACCCCCGAGGGCCCCTAGTTTTAGCAAAATGCTTCGGCCGCTACCCCGACCACCTGAATAACCCAGTGGCCCCTCGGGGCCAACGCCCATATCACCCTCTTGTTCTTCCGTTAATCCCCCCCCGCACTGTCGCACCGACATCACCAATTCCATGTCCATAGTCGGGCCCGCCGCCCGCCAGCCCCGTCGAACCCTCCGTGTCGAACGAACTGCGAGAAGCCACAACGACCGGGATTGCCAGAATGACGTTCCGCTCAACTCCGTTACGCCCGGACCGTTGACAAGTCTGACAGACAACCGCAGACCCCACCAGAGCCCTTACAACTACTCAGCGACCCCCAACCCCAGAGCCACCCACTGACGTCCGTTCGTCACTCGTACACGCGCTGCGCCCACAAACCGGGCCCACAGCAGCTGCCCCCTCAACCCCCCTCACCCGCCGCTAGCAACCCCCGCTCGCGTTCACGCACGGTACGGTCAGCGAGCAGGAAACCCCGCCCCGACCGGACAACGAAACTAATTCTGGCCGACCGCTTCACATTGGGCCCGCCGTTCTGTGGCCCCAGCGTCACGCTCCGTGGCGAAGCTGAAAACCTGAAGGCATCGCTGCGGAACGGAGAAGCAACCTAACAGCGTGAGACCAGCGTCGTGCACCCGCCTACCCACGCAGTACCGAGCTCCTCAGACACGCACCCACGACAGGTATACGTTTCCCGCTCACAGGCGATATAGAACCCTGCGCGAATCGCCCTGCCGGGTTGAGAGGACAACCAAATTTGTTGACCCTCGCTTTGAATTACCAGACATTGCCGCGGGCGGGCCGCGTACGGCCAAGTCCATACGGGTCTATATTTTCTACCCCGTGCGTCTGTCAGCACAGAGCCCGAACTCCGCTGATGTGCCACTACCCACCCCCACGGCACACGGACCCGTCCGCCCCCCCGGGAACCGCCCGCGAGAACCCGCCCCCGGCGCGCCAACCATGACGGACGAAACGCGACCGCAGAGCCGGCTCATGTGAGAAACTCCGGTCATCCATACACGCAGCCGACCACCAAACCTGTTCTCTGCCCCCAGACCCAGCCCAGGGGCCCCGTTGCGAGGTCCGCGAGAGTACACTGGACGTATAAATGTGACACAAACCTTTGGGACTGCCTCGGGCGGACCCTCAGACCTGACCGAAGCGACGCGACCTCCCCTGGACTCAACGAATGCACCGCACGGAGTGCCCGCACCAGTTAGCCCGCCTCTCCAGCCAGACGGCGCTTCAAGGTCGGACGCCACCGGAGTACGAAGTGACAAAACGTCCGAACGTAACGTGTGCATGCCCTACGGCGCAGCCGGCCCATGCGAGCACACACAGTCTGACCGCCAGGGGACCTCACTCCTTTGCTACAAAGAGCGCCAAACAAAAATTAGGAACCAGCAGCGCGCAAGGCCGTAACTGGGCACAGTTCCGCCACAATCAGCCAGAAGGCCTAAGCTCCAATTAAGCCTTGAGAACCATCAATGGCAAGCGCCGCCCCAGCCTTGGATTCAAGAAGATTAAAAATGGGCCTCCATGAAAAATCCGCGGACAACATCATTGAAAGCTGCTGCATAGGAAAAACACTTTACCGCCACAACCAGAAGCATCCATTTTTTCATAAGAAACTGAGACTTATTAGGATACTGGGTCTTTTATTCAGTATAACAGCCATAAGCACTTTGTCCACTTCAGTTGGTGCCTTTCTAAAGACACAGCTTTACAGCAACGACGTGTCCAGTGCTACAAACAGCCATACTCTGCTGCAACGGCATCAACGAAATCTGATGGACTTTGCAGAGCAAAACCAGAATGATACCCCAGGGTCTACTATTTCCATGAACTATAAAAATGAAAACAATAAATCTGTTTCCAAAGGGGAATACCCGGAAGACATTTTTTATTTAGAAGATAGAAAAAAGGGTGCTGTGTTGCTCCATATATTCTGGATGATATATATGTTTATAGCACTAGACGTATTATGTGATGAATTTTTTGTCCCGTCATTAACAGTTATCACTGAAAAACTGATGATTTCCGATGACGTGGCAGGAGCATCTTTTATGGCCGCTGGTGGATCTGCCCCAGAACTGTTTACATCACTAATAGGAGTATTTATATCGCACAGCAATGTTGGTATTGGAACCATCGTTGGATCAGCAGTATTCAATATCCTTTTTGTAATTGGCATGTGTGCTTTATTTTCTAAGGAGGTGTTAAACCTCACCTGGTGGCCACTGTTTCGAGACGTGTCCTTCTATATTATAGGATTGATTATGCTCATAACTTTCTTCTTGGACAATTACATCTACTGGTGGGAAAGCCTCCTTCTTCTCTTGGCTTATCTAACATATGTTACTTTTATGAAGTTCAATGTACAAGTCGAGAGCTGGGTGAAGAGGAAAGTCGTACGGACAAGGATTGTTAATGGTATCGTGCTGCTAAAAGAGAGCAGGTGTAAGGTTGGTTTTGTCTGTGAGTATTTGATTAAATATCGTAACGTATAATATCAGGTGAAAAAGGGTAATGGGTTGTACAGTACAGGTACAGTATCAGATATCATAGTATACATTTTATAAAGAGCATCAATGCCTTTGTTATTGAGATTAGTGTTTGGGTGTAAATTGCAGAATTGTAAATGATCTCTTCTGACACAGATTCCACAATACTGTGCTCAGAATAAAAATGCATATGAAAATCATGCCGACCTCTCAAGCAGACTGTACGTTCTAATTAACATTGTTGTTTAAACATCATCTGCGGGTTTATGCTCTCATCCTGTTGTGTAAGTTGACAGACACAGAAGGAGATTTAAGAAGTGGTGATGGGTATATAATATAGTGGAGTGCCCGAAAGCCTATTTAGCAGGGAGACTATGGACAAGGTAATCCTTCACTGAGTGATGTTAAACAAAGTCAATGAATTATGTAGTAGATGACTCAAATCTTTGAGTATGTAAGTTTTTTTTAGGGAAAAACAAATATTGATTTTGTTGAAAAATGAATTGCATACATTTTAGCACCGAGGCAAGTGCATTGCACAGGTGCGAATTTCAGTTGTGCGTATTTTTAGTATCCATAAGGCCTTATGCGTGCCATAGAGCAATGTGCATGGAGCCTATATGAAATCACTGAGAGATGCTTCGTGCTCTGGATTTGCATTCTCTCTATATCCTGTGGGCACTTACAACCCTGTCACTAGTTCACTGGTTGTCCTTTGCTGGAATGCTTCTAGAACATGCCCTCACGACCGGTTTTTCAGCCAGTTTTACAGACGGTTTCCGTTTTTGAAAACCGGCTGTCAAGCTTTATCATGGACCTCTATGGAAAACCCATGCAGTTTTCCGACGGGCGGAATATGAACAAGTCAATGTGAAGGCGGAGGGCTTTTCTCCACAAACAGCGGAAGAAAAGCCGTCCCGTGTGCACGGCCGCAAAAACAGTGCAAATACCGGTCAGATAATCCGACCGGTATTTGCTCTCTGCTGTGGGAACTTGCCCTTGCTATGTACTAACTACTGCATAGAGAAGTAAAAATATCCAGCACGCAAAATGTGGCCATAAAACATATAAAAAATTTATTAGAAAACTATTAAAAATATGCACCAGAAGCACTCACCAGTATAACAGTAAAGTGGTCAATCACAAAAAGGCATGGTTGGAATGGTTACACGCTAACGCGTTTCGGGCTTGACACACGTGGGCCCTTACTCATAGCCACTGCATACCTAGAACACCCTGCAAGACCTGCCATTGTGGTGAAACTCTGGCTCACTTATCTAACTAATCTCACTTATCAGAAGTTGGCTCTTATCGAAGCTACTTTTCAACACACGTTTTTACATTTATCCTGCTTCCAAAACATCCGCTTCAAAAACTGTACTGTTGTTTCGCTAATAATATATCCCACCCCGACAGGTATTGTTGTCACAAGATAATATTTCATTGGCATAGCTGATTGATGGAAGCAAGAAATGAGATGAAGGGTGATTGCTTTTTATTTTGTAACATGCAGTTTTTACCTTTAAATTGTTGGCTGTCCCACCATTGGGATCCCCACTAGTTGCTTAAAATGATTATCCAGCAGCAGTCAGAAAAAGTCTGCCTACTGCTCTCTACATAGTAGTGGTGCCAAGGTAAAGCATTATGAGACACTGCACTGATATCACTGTGTGCAGGAATAATTTTACTTCCCCTACAGCAGGTACACAGCTTTCCCATAATCAAAAACTGGTTGCTGTGGGGGATGTGACATCACCCACCTTTCTTGGATGCTATATAGGCTATCCAGTGTACAGGTAAGCTGGGTGATGCAATATTCCCCTCAGCAATCACAGTTACAATGATGGGATAGTTGTGTACCTGCTGTGGTGGGTGTATAGCACATACATAGAAATATATAATCCAAATTATATGTTTCTTACATGTATTACCAATATTATAGGATGAGGAAAGCATGATTCTTACCATGTTACAAACCGATTGGTGCACAGTACTACACACAGCCTGCTGCAAGCCACCAGGTGTGTTGAACTGGGACAGAGAAGGAGGGGCAATGGTGTACATGTCTCCAGAAGATAATGAGATCATGCTAGGAGGAGTTGGGGGGCAGGTACCAGATAATCCTACGATTTGCTAACTGCAATGGATTCTTGGAACTTGTAGGAAATAGCTGCAGGAGAACTACTGACACTCCCACAATCAGGAAGTTTCACTGATTTTATGATAGATGAATAAGGAGGCTAGAGAAAAGAAGAGAAACACATGAAGGTAGTGGGATATCTTTACTTTTAATATAAATGCTGTATATAGTGTTCTATGAAATAATTAAACTCCCAGACAACCCCTTTAAGCAAGCAGAAACACCTAAGGAGGCTCCTCTTGCCTGATGGAATTTGGACAGGCTATCCAAGGGCCAGTCCTTTCGAAATCCAAAGGCTCAACCTATAATAGTTGACAAAAGTTAAGTGTGTGCTCCTTAAGCCACCCTACTAATTTAATTGCACAGTGCTTCTAGGAAAACCCTCTTTAGACAGAAGAGACAAAAGTTAAACTTTCAATGGTGTATTAAACATTTTACAAGAGAATGGAAAGGCAGTTGTCCATGGACTCAAGCTGAAGAGATAAAGAGTGATGTTACAACACAAGGACACTGGCACACTAGAAAATCAACTAAAGAATAGTTGAATAATAAGATCTGTGTTTTGTAATGGCCAACTCCTGACTTTATCCCTGTCGAAATGTGGTGGCTTGACCTGAAGAGGCTCTACATGTAAGGCATCCTAGAAAATGATAATGCTGGAACAAAAGATCCAAATTTTCTCCTATGATGAAGATGATTGCTTGTAAAAGGGGGATTAGCGTGCTTTCTCACGGTGCGTTTTTGGTGCATTTTTAATGCATTTTTTCAATGCGTATTTTGTGCAGGAAGGCACAGCAATTAATGCTGTACATTGCATGCACAAAAATCGGCGGTAATTACCGCAAATTTACAGCACAATGTTGCCCGCGATTTTGGTGCATCAATGTACAGCATTAATTGCGTGTGCCTTCATGCACAAAAATGATCGCATTGAAAAAGATGCATTTAAAAATGCACCAATAACGCACCGTGTTAAAGCACCCTTAGGCTATGTCTCACCACTGCAGTGGACAAAAAATCGACCTGAAAACCGAATTACTAAAAACTTTCATGAAACTGAGGTTTCTCGTCCAATGCCTGTCAAAAGCATCTGAAAAAAGCAGCCGTTTTTTCGCGAGGATTTGCCTTTTTGGGCCACGGTTTTTGGTGCGCGTTTTTTACAAGTGTTTTTTTGCTTGTCATTAAGCCTGTTTTTTAATGTATGCATAAATTAAGCCATTGGATGTTAACTCCACCTACAAAAGGGGTTAAAATAAAGCACGTATTTGATTCTATGTCATTCTTGTAGTTCGTTGTTAAGATTTTAGCGCTAAAAAATGTTAATCTTGCGTTTGTCGCCAAAAATGTTTTTTTACGGATTTTGGCCCCTTAGTCCATTTTTCTTTACAGATATTGGTGCTAAGTCTGCATTTTACAGATGTTTTGGCGGTATATAAAGTTATCTCCCACGTTAGTTGCCAAAAGAAGTTTTTTATGGATTTTGCGTTAAGATCTGCATTTTTACGGATTTTGGCGCTAATAAAGTTATCTCACGTTTGCCGCCAGAAATAAATTTTTTTTTACGGATTTTGGCCCTAATGTAAATTTTTTAACGTATTTTGGTGCTAAGATCTGCATTTTTACGGATTTTGGCGCTAATAAAGTTATACTCGCGTTTGCCGCCAGAAATACGTTTTTTATGGAGTTGCCCTAAAAGTAAATTTTTACGGATTTTGGCGCTACAGATCTGACATTTTTACGGATTTTGGCGCTTAATAAAAGGTTATCTCGGCTTTTGTCGCCAAAAATAAGTTATTGGATGTTTGGGTTCAGATCTGCTTTTTACGGATTTTGGCGTAATTAAAGTTATCTCGCGTTTGCCGCCCAGAAAAATAATTTTTTTACGGATTTTGGCCCCCTAGACGTAAATTTTTTAAACGTATTTGGTGCTAAGATCTGCATTTTTACGGGATTTGCCGCTTATAAAGTTATCTCGCGCTTTGCCGCCAGAAATACGTTTTTTTTTATGAATTTTGCCTAAAGTCAATTTTTAACGGATTTTGGGCGCTAAGATCTGCAATTTTTACGGATTTGGTGCTATAAAGTCTTGCTTATGTCGCCAAAATGATTTTATTATTGGATTTTGGCCCTATAGTCAATTTTTTAACGTATTTTGGTGCTAAAATCTGTAATATTGCGGATTTTGATGCTAATAAAGTTATATCGCTTCTGACGCAAAAAAATAAGTTTTTTTGCGGATTCTTATATATTTTTCCACTATTAAAGTTTTCTCGCTTCCCTGACACCGCAAAAATAAATTTTTTTTACGTGTTTTTGTCGCAAGAATCCATTTTTTTATGGATTTTGCCCGCTAAAATGCTTTTCTTAAAACATATTTTGGCGCTTATAATGATAAGAAATATGAGATTCTGTATTTAGCATAAAAAACGTCTGTAAAAAACGTATTTTTAGCGTCCAGAAGCGAGGAAATAAAGTTATATTAGCGGCCAGAATATGTTGAGAAAAAGTATTTTAGGCAACAATCCGTAAAAAAACGGATTCTGGCGCCAAAAGTCCGTAAAAAAAAGACCCTTATTTTTAGCTCAGAAGAGAGATAACACTTTATAAGCGCCAAAAAGCTGTAAAGAAAAGTATTTTCTGTGCCAAAATCCGTGTAAAAAAACGGATTCGGGGCCAAAAATCCGTAAGTAAAATGTATTTTTGGCGTCAGAAGCGAGATAACTTTGTTAGTGCGAAAATATGTAGAAGAAAATGATTATAACATCAAAATGACCGTTAAATAAAAAAGTGGATTCTTGCGGAAAAAAATCCGTAAAAAAAAGAGTATTTTTGGCCGTTAGGAAAGCAAGATAACTTTGTAGATGTCTAAAAATAGTTAAGAAAAGGATTTTTAGCACCAAAATCCGTAAAAAAAAGGATTCTGGCGGGCAAAAATCAGTTAAAAAAATGTTGTTTGTAGGTAGAAGCGAGAACTTTTTTGAGTGCCAAAAGCTGTAAAAGAAAAGTATTTTAGTGCCCGCAAAATTCGAAAACGAGATTCTGGCGCCAAAATCCGTAAAAAAAACGTATTTATTTGACATCAGATGCTGAGAAGTTTTTAGCGGGCAAAATCTGTTAAGAAAGTATTTTAGTGCAAAATCCGTAAATAAAAAAACCTATTTTTGGCGACACAAGAGAGATATTTTATTAGCGCCAAAAATCTGTAAGAAAAGTATTTTAGTGCCAAAGCCGTAAAAAACGGATTCTGTGCACCAAAATCCGTAAAAATCGTGTTTTTGGGTCGAACCGTGATAACTTTATTAGTGCTAAATATGTTAAGAAAAAGGATTTTAGCACCGAAAATCTTGCCAAAAAAAGGGATTCTGACGCCAAAATCGATAAAAGACATATTTTTTGCATAAATTATATGAATGCGCAAAAATTGTTTAGTGCCAAAGCAATGATCATTTTATCAACACAAAAGTTACAAAAAGGAACACAGACAGCACTTGTATGCAAATTTGATCAAGGTAGACCTTTATTAACACCCATCTATAGGTGGGTCTCCTGGGGAGGGTTTTCATTGAAAAATTGCAGCAAAAAACGCAGCGAAAATGCGCCAAAAGACGTCCGGCGCTTTCATAGACTCCTGAGTACATTTTCTGCCGGCTATGGCGTTTTTTAGAACATGTTGCAAAAGACAACAGTAAAAAAAACGAGCAGAAAAAAGATAAGCTCAGTGTAGACAGCACGGAACGTTTTACATTAGAAAGTCGTATGGGAGATGATTACAGGTCGTTTTTCAGCGTTTTCGTTTTCTGTGAACGTTTTTCTGTTGAGTGTAGACATAGCCTTAGTTTCCCTTTTTTTACGTGGTCACCTACTTGTTCCACACTTTAAATCTTATCTCCTTTAATTAAGGAAACCTTATTGCAAGTAAAACTCTTGGAGGAGTGATTAAGAGTGCTTTCACACGGTGCCATGATTTTTGATGTGTTTTTTGTGCGCAAAAATCGCGGCAAAAAAACGCAGCAAAAACATGTCAAAAACACACTGTGTGAAAGCACCTTAAGGCTATGTTCACACGGGCTAACTTCGGCGCACATTTTGCGTCGTATTTGCGCTCTAATACGAGCGAGATGCGCACCGACATTACGGTAATCCATAGTTCTCATAGAGAACTATGGATTACGCGCCGCGTGAGTAATGACAGTCTATAGGGCCAGTGGGGCTGCCAGCCCCCCACGCGTCGTGGGAGTATGCGCCGATCAGCGTGACTAACAACAAAACGCCGTGATTGCGGGGCGTTCTGTACGCCCCACAATTACACCATGTGAACATAGCCTAAGGGTATATTCAGATTTTCTGCACTTAACTACAGCGGACCTAAGCTGTATAAACCTACCCTAACACAGAGGGGCACCAACTTTTTTCCCTGCATTGTGGATGTTTACAAAGTGTTCTTAATAAAAGACATAAACATAGTTTAGTTAGATTATGTTTTGTCTATAATTGTGATCTAGATAACAATCAGACCACATTTTATTAGTAATCAGTGCAGAAATCTGGTTATATCCAAAGGATGCTTTCACATAGTGCATTTTCTGTGCATTTTTTAATTTTTGCAGAAATGCACAACATTAATTGCTGTACATTTCTGCAATAAAACGCACCAAAAACGCACTGTGTGAAAGCACCCAAAGGGTTTGCTTACTTTTTGTTGCAACTGTAAATTATCACAGGTACTATCATAATTATTTATAGGTAGTAGCTACTCTAGTAGTTGCTTTCCTGTAAGATCTGACAATTTTTAGAATAACATGCTGCCATTGTTTCTACTGTATGAAAAGTAGAATAGTACAGCTTGTCTTATTTTTCCCCTTGTTGTGGATTATATTTGAGAATCAGTTGTATATTTTGTACACTATACAACAACATAACACCTCAGTCATCACGGATCTATCTAAAGCCTTTAATCTGAACTATAGATAGAAAAAGACAAGTGACACATAGATTTTTCTTTTCATATCTTAACACATGTCACAGTTTGACACTTCACAGGTGTGAATTATTTCAGTAATCACATCCTGCTTTAGTGCTACGTCAAATGTAACCCTTCTGATGCTTTGTGCAGAGGATTGAAAAAGTATTTTACCGTCTTTTAAAAATTGCTGCCTGGTTGTCTAGTCTACAAAACCCATTTCCTTATGGTGCTTTCGCACGGTGCGGTTTTGGTGCGGTTTTAATGCGTTTTTTTGGATGCGTTTTTTGTGCAACAATGTATAGCATTAATTGTTGTACCTTCCTGCACAAAAAACGCATCCAAAAAAACGCATCAAAAACGCACCAAAAACCGCACCGTGTGAAAGCACCCTTATACAGTTTTAGGGATTCTTAAACTAATAGAGGAAATGTTTGGGAATGTTTGTCAGCGCCGAAAAAACATTGTTTATTCGTTGGAGATTCTGCGCTTGCAATAAGGAAACAACACTCACTGTCCAAGGTTGCTTTCAGCCTCCTACACTGTAGTATTGGCAGCGCGTAACATACCTCATAGAATTGACATCTCAATTCTTTGTCGGTGCTTACAGAAAGCACAAAAAATACATGAGTAAAATTGGCATCCTCTGAATCACAATGCTAATTTTACATAGAGTATAAAGTACGTCATTTTACCGTCGGATTGGACACTGATTTCTGAGGCAGATTTGGAGCTGAATCCACCCTCAAAATCAGCATTCAAATCCACCATTTGAACATACACTTAGGATCCCCTTCTCTTGGCCAGAGCTGAGAGTGGTTACAAAGACGGTCTTCCACTTGGTCCACTAAGAGTCATTCTCATCTCCTCAGTCCATAAAACCTTTGCAAAATCTGTCTTCAGCTATTTCTTAGCCCAGTCTTGACAATACAGCTTCTTTGTCTTGTTCATTGGTAATTGGGTTTCAGCCTTCCTCACCTTGGCCATTTATCTGAGCACTGACGACCTTGTACTTCTGTGTCTTCTGGGTCTTCTCCCTTAGGCTATGTCTACACAGCAATGTTAAATTGCCATCCAAAATTTAGTGGCATTTTAACATTGCCGTACCACCTTTTTTTTGGTGTGGGTTTGCGCTAGTAACGCCGGTTGGTTTTTGGATTTGCCGCCAGCCAAGTACATTGACTGTATTTTGCATCAGTATTTGTAAGCTAAAACCACCAATAGTATCTACAGAGAGAAAAAGTATAATAGACTTCTGCATTTTGGACCCATTTCTGGGCTTGGCTTACAGATGCTGATGAAAATACACGGCAAATAAAAGCCTTGTGTAAACCCATGGTTAGACTGGTTTCACAACCAGTGTTACTAAAGAAAACAGCGCTTATTATGGAGTTTTTTAATATTATTTTTCTGTGCATTCTTTATAGGACAAAAACGTTGCAGCCAGATGTTAAAGTCAACAGACATATAAAATCCATTACTTACCCTGCACGTGATCGGCAATTTTTTGAAAACACAGCATGCTCTTAATAGATTAAAAAATGGCAGAAAGACATGTTTAAAAAATGTAACAAATAAATAAGGCCACCAAAATGCTTGAAAAAAGTGCATTTGTAGCACTTTTTCGCAACTTTAAAAAAAATAAAATTAAAAAAAAAACACTTAACCACAAGACAAACTGCTTTGCAGTGTATGCATTCTCTGGTTTTCTCCCATATCCATACCTTAGAATAGATTGTATGTAGAGATGAACACATTTTTCACACTATTGACATTTCACTGATCTGCAAACCAGTTTGTAATTTAGTAGCTGGTATAATGCATTGATGAATTGATTTGCTTTTGGCAATTTTAAAAAAAGTAATAAGAAAATCAATTCTCATATTGCATTCTACCATTATTGTTGTTTATTTTAAAGCGATATTAATTTCAGGGCAATGTAGCCTGATCGATTCGCCCCTGTCTAGTAATCACAATAGAGGTTTATTCCTCCATTTTTACATATATATATATATATATATATATATATATTATATATATATATATTTTTAATATATATAAATAATATAGTATATATAGTTGAAACCAGAAGATTACATACAGTACATAACAAGACCACATCTGCATGTTTTTCTCACTATCTGACATGAAATAAGGATAAACCTTACCCATTTTAGGTCAATTAGGATTACCAAAATTATTTATGTTTGCCAAATGCCAGAATAATGAGAGAGAGAATTTTTTAAGGCATTTTTATTATTTTCTGCAAAGTCAAAAGTTTGCTAGGATTACTATGCCTAAACAATTTGGGACAGCCCATATGATGATGTCATGTCTTTGGAAGCTTCTGATACGTTTATTGGCAACATCTCAGCTAATTAGAGACACAGAGTACATAAACTTCTGTATATGCTCTCTGTAGGTATGTATGCCCCTTGTAGGGGCATACATACCATACATATTCCCTGTAAGTATATAGAGCCTCCTGTAGGGATATAAAAGCCCCAATAGGTATCGATAGCCCCCTGTAGGTATATACAAGGCCCCTCTAGCTGTACACAAGTCCCCTTTAGCCGTACAAATTCCCCTGTAACAGTATACATGCCCCCTGTAGTCGTATACATGCCCCCTGTAAGCTTATATGCATGTCCCCGTTCGTTAAAAAAAAAAGTTACTCACCTTCCACCGCTGAGCAGCTCGTGCCCGGTGTGGGGCCGCCTACGCCGAGACACAAGCTCCCGGCATCTCCAAGGCCTAGGACCCAGCAGCACAGGTGACATGATCGGTACATAACGCTGCCTATGCTGCTTACTACCATGAGCCATAGGCCTTGGGCCCACTTATGCAGAGCTCAGGCCCAACAGGAGATTACCGGCATCCCAGTAGGCCCTGAACTCTGCTGGGTATTTGTCGAACTCGGGGCTCACTGGAGGATCCTCCGGTGGGCCAGTCTGACACTGTCAGGAACATAGCGGAGGGTTGGTAACAAGAAGGCATTCAGGAACAATAAACTTGGCACAGGATGCTGGGAGAGGTGTCCTGAAAAGTCCATGGTCCAAGGTGGTTGGCTGAGCAGCAGGAGGGTGGTCCTTTAAATCAGGAGGAGCAAGCATGCGCGCACCGTAGTGGACAGCCGCGAGCATGAGCAGAGGAGATTGGAAGAGTAGATGGAAGATGGGGATGATGACTGGGAGTGAGTAGGAGGTGGCCCAACAAGGGAACGGGCGCAATCACAGACCGATACCTGGATCACCGTGTGTCCCATTACATGGGACTGCCAGTGGGCACGACCACGGACTGGAGTACATATCATAGCGCTTCCCATTGCAAAAAAATATATAGATAATTTCATGAGGAATTTAGATCATTATCCCAATGTGGACAGCGACCAATCTCTGTACAACGCTGTGGAAAGGAACATCGCTATATAAATGAATTTGTACTTATATAAAAAATGCTGATATCAAACATATTCCAGGAAAAACATTAGCAGAGCGCCAACAGCTTTAATTTCAATAGCTTTTCTGTGTAAATCTGCTGAGATGGGCATGTATGTTTAGTCTTGCTTCTCTCTCTTCTCCTCCGGGTATACAGTGGGAACTCTGGTGTGGTGAGCTGGATGCCTCTGCAGCATCTTCTCTGACTGCCAGTGGAGGAGACTACAGTTATGTTTGCTTAGCATTTCCTCTGAGAAGCAGAGAAGAGGCATCCGGTTCCCCACACCAAAAGTACCTCCGCGAATGGTGAAGAAGAGAGAGAAGCAAGACTAAGCGAACATGTCCATCTGAGAAGACAACAGGCGCTTTTTCATAACATATTTTGGAATATTTGGTGATTTGAGCATAGAATTACATTTACTTTACTACAAAAAGTGTTCATAATTTGGGACTTAATTTAACTATGAACAATATTTTTCTGCTACAACCCTCTTAAAGAGAACCTGTCACATAGATTATGCCCCCCTTGCTGGGGGCAGAACAAGTGTGTCAGAATCTGTTTCCAGGCTGTGTCCCCCTTTTTCTTTCGTGTTTTTTTTATTTTATTTTTGTGTTGTTTTTACTTTTTTTTTACACTTTTTTTTAACTTTTTCATCTTTTTACACTTTCCCCCCGGGGGGAATTGCATAAAAGATCTTTAGATCATTTTGCAATAGGAAATCAGATACAGCTTATCTGTACCTGGTCTCCATGGCAACTGTCTTCCCTGCCCCCAATGCATTGGGGCATCGTGACGTACCAACAACCGGATTTCTGTCATTCCGGGTTTCCGGGCTGTTGGTAGGAGGCGGTTTAAAGGGGCTAGCGCCGTACTGCGCCCCCAGATCCCGGGCGGCCGGAGCTCACTCCTGCCGCCCCCAGCCCGCAGTCCGTTCCCACGCAAAAGTACCTGCGCGAATGGGGGGGTAAGCAAGACCTAGGCAGTCCGGAGCGACAAAATTGCGCGGCCCATTTCTGGAATATTTTGGTGATTAGCATAGCGGAATAACCTGTCTTTTCAGTGCTCATTTTGGGACTTATTTAACTGCATATGTGCGCTACAAAATTCGTGAGCCTGTACATAATTACGGCAATTGCGGGGAACAGCTAGTCAGACATTGCCCCGTGTGATTACGGTAAATGAGCGGTTGGTGTTTAATGCTCAAAATCTGCAGTTTTCAGCCGAGAAGAGTCATTCAAAGAGTCAGTTTTTTTTTCAAACCCCGCCCACCTGAGGCTAGCCCCACCCACCTCAACTGATAAACCTATTACTTTGAATAGGTAGAAACAAGTGAATAACGGTCAGTGGGTGGGGCTAGCCTTTGGTGGGAGGGGCTAACACCTGCTCATGAATAAGATTTGAGGGGTAAATGCTCTAAAACTGCTGCATCTTACAGAATAAGGGACACAGTGCTGGATACAGCAGGTCTGACACTAGCTTGTGCTGCACACAGCAAGGGGGGCATAATCTATGTGACAGGTTCCCTTTAAGTTACGATTTGCTATTATTTCAAGGGGCTGAAAATAAAATGTGTTGCGTTACCTATTTTTCTGTAGTGACAATTCTTTGGTTTTTCCTTTTCACATACATGCTGTCCCCAAGGGGCAATAAGATAGATTCTAAAGGCTGGTGCTTAAAGAGGTTGTCTCACTAAAAGGATTGCTTTTTATGTTAAAGATCTTGCAAAAACAAGTCGCTTTGCAATATGTGTCCAATAACAGTGTCCTACCTATTCCTAGATAACCCCTATTGTATGGGCTGCATCAGCTCCTCAGGTCACTATAGCTACAGACCTGTTTGATCTCTTCTGATAGGCTGCCAGCACTGGTTGCTATAGCTACAGACCTGGCTTCTACTGCAGCCTAATGGAAGCCAGTAACCACGACCCTGAATTCAAACTGAACCCCGGAAAACAGGACTGAGGTAAGATGAATCAGTGTAGTGAGACAACCGCTTTATATTGAATTTGTATGTAAGTTGGAAAAGGTACATTTTATGAGTGTTAGTCCAGCTCAAATTTTTTTTTTTTAGTTTTGCATAATACAGGGAAGGAATAACATACCTGTAATTTATGTAATATATATAATTTAGTTACAGCAAACATGTAGATTAATAAGTATAGTAACACTTTATTGTACAACAATCAAGTGAGATACGATAAATGGCAATATTGTAAGTCCAGATATGCATGCAATGTATCTGCCAGGGTTGTGCTTCTTCCGGTCACATCTAGAGAAAGAAAGCCTAGTGGCACATACCCTGTTTTCTCCCCAAAAATAAGACAGTGTCTTATATTAATTTTTGCTCCTAAAGACGCACTAAGACTCATTTTCAGGGGTTGTCCTATTTTTCCATTAACAAGAATTCACATTTATTGTTGAACAAAAAGATTATAATTTATTAATATATTGTATTCATGTCATTACAAACATCAGCATAATTAGCCAAACTCTGACTTCCCTCATGAATTTCTTGTGACTCTATTTCCATGTACTACAATCTATGGTACATTTACCGATCCCGGTATTTATGAACAAAAAGAAACAATTATTCATAGACCATTATGTCATCATCTTCTGGAACATCATCATAACTCTCCGAACCCTGAGTTTCATGGTGAATTTCTTATGACTCCATTTCTTTTAGAATCATTGACCCCAATCCATAATGTCTAGCACTAGTACTTTCCTTAAAGAGAACCTGTCACATAGTTTATGCCCCCTTACTAAGGGGAAAGCACAAGCTAGTGACAGACATGCTGTTTCCAGCACTGTATCCCTTATTCTGTAAGATGCTGTCGTTTTAGAGAATTTAGTGCTCAAATCTGCAGTTTTCAACTAGAAAAGAGTCATTTTTTTTTCAAACCCCACCCATCTGAGGCTAGCCCCGCCCACTTCAACTGATAAACCTAGGGGGCTAATACCTGCTCATGAATAAGATTTGAGTATTAAATGCTCTAAAACTGCTGCATCTTGAAGAACAATTAAAACATCGCTGGAAACATCAGTTCTGTCACTAGCGTGTGCTGTCCACAGCCGGAGGACATGGTTCCCTTTAAATGAGCGCCATTTGTCCGGATATCCTCCCATTCAAGATTAGACCTATTTAAATAATCTGCTAAAACTAATATATGGTGTGGGGGGAGCTGTAGCACTGAACGCCGCTAGATCTTATTTTCAGGGGAGGCCTTATCTTTCTAGGCTTGAAAAATATTGCACTAGGTCTTATTTTCAGGGGATGTTTTATTTTCAGGGAGACCGGTGCAAACAGCTGAAACGCCACTAAAGCCACATGGGAGAGCCAAACTCCTGGAGTTTAAGTAAATGGGCTCTGACATTGCCCTTTGAGTCACGCCTAACAATAGCCTCCATTCTTAGACCTGAATAAGCGCCTTAAGTCAACTTATAACTCCTGTTTTCTTCAGCAGCTTGGTAGCATATAGCATAATTGCTGAACTGGGCTCCTTACCCTGTTTCCCCAAAAATAAGACAGTGTCTTATATTCATTTTTGCTCCTAAAGTTGTGCTACGTCTTATTTTCAGGGGATGTCTTATCTTTCCACGAATAAATTATAGCATGCTATACTAGTGTGTGTGTGTTATATATATATATATATATATAATATATTATATAATATATATATTATATATATATATATTTTTTTTTTTTTTTTTTTTTTTTTTTTTTAAAGTTTAAGTCACAAACATAAGGTTATATAGTAATGTAAAGGACATTTTATGGTTAGCTTTTCAGTGACTTATCTCAAAGGATGGCAAATGTGGACTTGTTTTTTGGGACTTGTAGAACTAGAAGTCCAGCATGCCCCATAGTCCGATCCTATGATGTGTGTGTGTGTGTGTGTCAGTATCATTGCTCTGTTTCCCCACCCCCCTTCATCCCTCACTTACTTGTACACTGTCTCCTCTCCTGGGATGTTCGGGACCTGTGGTGACATCAGTCACATGACCTCCCTGCACAGGTCCTTCATCCCTCTGCTAAGACACTATGTCACAGGGCTGTTTCTCAGGGTGGGCGGGGCTTAGGAACATACATGGCCCCCCTCACCTTTCTCTCTGCCCGCCCTTAGGGATGGCCTTGTGTATGGGGAGCTGAAGCAAGGACTTCTGCTATGTCGTATTTTCAGGGTTCGCCTTATATTAGAAAGTTTGAAAAAAATCTCACTATGTCTTATTTTCCGAGGTGTCTTATTTTCGGGGAAACATGGTAGTAATATAGAAATATATATGACATTTATATCTAGCACCATATATTTTGATACATTTCCTATCTCTTCCCATTCTTAAGTATGAGTTGGATGTAATTCGGATGTTTATAACGCAGGGACTGCCTGTAATCATGATTTGCCTGATTACATTTCTTGTCATTTTAGTAATTGTTTTTTTGAATGATGGCTCTCTAGTGTAAGTTTATGCTGTAAGTAATGATATTAACATAACAGTATATGCCCAAATGGCGTGATGATTTTTTTTGTTCCTCTGTCAGCTGACGTTAGAACAAACAATTTGCTGACAGAAAAAAAATTAAAACCCCAGTGTACAAAGCCAGGACAGCCAAACTGTAGCTATCAAGTCACATGCGGCCTCTCTCATTATGATGACTAACCAACCTCGTGCCAAACATTGCGATTCCTGGCACTGTCCCAGAACGCAGCACATCTGTGATCCCTTCTACCCAAATTATCTTTTTTTGATGATGACTTGCATAGAGTAACTCAGAAAAAGCTAGCATAATTTAACATGTACTAGAGGATGCACTTTTTTAGCCCCCACCTCTCCAGCTGCTCCCTGAAAAAATGGTAAAGGTACCTTTAAATTGCCATTAAAATGTCAAAAGAGTTCTCTAGTGAATTGGTGTTACTTCTGATTGTCTGGGGCAGTGGGCTTGTCAGCCATCTCTGCTGCTCCTTGCACATGTGCTGCCAGAGAGTCAGCTCTCGGACTGTGCAAATAGAGGGGTCAGTGATGTATTACTCAGAGAAGCAGAGTCTGCTTTTGCTCACTGTCAATCAAAATAGCAGCAATTCAGTTCTACATTCCATTTCTTGTGTGCCAGGCTGCTTATCTGTCTACAAAACAACGGGAAGCAACCCTCGCAGCCTGTCATGACAACATACTCCTGGCTTCTGTTAATGACAGATGGATAAGTTACATACCAAGCAAAGCAGAAAAGAGGTACAATATTATATCCTCGAAGAGTCTGTTGTCGCAAAAATTTAGGCGGACTCTCAAAGCTCAGAGTCCAATCTCCAATTACCTGTCAGAATCAAATTATTAATTAGTGTAAGGCTATGTTCTCACGGCTTATTTCGGGGCGTATTTACGGACTTATTTACGTCCGCAAATACGTCCCGAAATACGTTTCAAATACGTGTCACAAAGTGTGGCACGTATTTCGCGTCGTAAATTCAATCCCCATTCTTTACTATGGGGATTTACGTTGCGAAATATGCCTCAATAAGTGACAGGGGACTTAATTTTACGATCGTATTTACGGACATATTTACGCCCGCAAATACGTCTCGAAAATACGCCTCGTGTGAACGACGAGGCGTATTTTATATT
The DNA here is from genome assembly GCA_025379985.1 of Phyllomedusa bahiana. Classification (NCBI taxonomy): domain Eukaryota; kingdom Metazoa; phylum Chordata; class Amphibia; order Anura; family Hylidae; genus Phyllomedusa; species Phyllomedusa bahiana. The sequence continues at coordinate 115,284 of JAODAL010004729.1, forward strand.
GGAATCAATGCTAATCTAATTGTTCATTATTTGAAACGTATTTCGGGATGTATTTGCGGACATAAATACGTCCGTAAATACGCCCCAAAATAAGCCGTGTGAACATAGCCTTAGTTTCCCCCTAGGAGTGAGGAAACTTTACTGACTGTGACCCCACCCGGATGAAGACAAACAGACAACATAACCATTGGTGTGGGCTTAACGGGATTTTTCGACGGTGTGAACCTCAGGATGCTTGTTTAATTGACAAAGACCTGGGGTATACCCTTCCATACTAAAACCAATGAAATATTAGAGATGTTAGCTGAATCATATAGAGTAGAGAAAATGTCATTGGCCAATTAGATTTATATTTGGAAAAACCTATTCATTTGGTAAGAGAATATTTTTACATAGTTATATAATTTGTAAGGCCGAAAAAAATACAGACATCCATCCAGTTCAGCCTATTGTGCTGAAGTGTTGATCCAAAAGAAGGCAAAAACCCCCATGAGGTGGAATCCAATTGTCCTCATTTTAGGTGAAAAATTCATTCCCGACTCCAATCTGGCAATCAGAATAAATCCCTGGATCAACGACCCTTCTTCAGAATCCTGGTCACTGTAACCTGTTATATTATTACACTCCAGAAATGTATCCAGACCATTTTTGAACTCTGTTAGTGAATTCACCATGACAAGTTCCTCTGGCAGAGAGTTTCACAGTCTCACTGCTATTATGGTAAAGAACCCTGCTCTATGTTTATGTAGAAACCCTCTTTCAACTAGATGTACAGAATTCCCCCTTGTTCTACATACAGTACTGGGTATAAATAGATCTTGGGAGAGATCTCTATATTGACCTATGATATATTTAAACATATTTATTATGTCACCCCTGAAGCCGTCTTTTCAGTAAACTAAATAGCCCAATACTGACCCCTGTGTTACTCCACAAGTAACAGGGATCTAGTGTGAGTATGTACCATTAATCACCACCCTTTGTTTTCTATCACTGAGCCAGTTACCCACTTGCAAACATTTTCCCCCAGTCCAAGCATTCTCATTTTACTTACCAACCTTTTATGTGGCACAATATCAAATGTTGTAGAAAAATCTAGATATTTCACATCCAATGCTTCACCTAATCAAGTCTAGAACTAACCTCCTCATAAATTAGATTAGTTTGACATCACAGATCCTTCATAAACCCATGCTGGAACAGTGTTTTGCATTTATTTTCAGTGAGATACTACAGGATAGCATCTCTTAGAAAACTTTCGAACATTTTTCCTACAACAGAGGCTGAACTTATTAGCCTATAGTTTCCAGGATCAATTTTTGATCCCCCCTTCTGAATATTGACTCCACATTTGCTACGTGCCAATCCTGTAGGACATACCTGGTTATTACACAGTCCATAAATATTAAGAATAGGGGCCTGTCTATCACATTACTTAACTCCCTTAGGACACAGAGGTGTACACCATCAGGACATGGTGATATGTCTATTTTAATCTTCTTAAGGTGGAGCTGCACTTCTTCCTGGGTAAGGCTAGGTTCACACGGCTTAAAATGGGCCGTATTTCGGTCCGTAATTACGCGCCGAAGTGCGCCAATTACGGGCCGAAAACGGCCCATTCATTACGGTAATTCCCCAGTTCTCATAGAACTAGAATTACGTCCCCTTCCCGCCGGCGAAGCCGCCGGGGGGGGAAAATTGACTGTCACTTTTTTAGCGGGTATACGCGCCCAGCAGTGATTGTCTATGGGCCGGGGAAGGCCCGGCCTTCCCGCCCCTCCCCCGTCCCCCCCCCGCCCCCGTCCAACGGGGTAATTGCGGGGCAAATTACGCCCCCGTTAAGCCTTTTTGAACCTAGCCTTAGACTGAAACATTAATGGTGGGGTTTACCTCTCCCTTGTCATAAAAGGAAGTCATTTTCCCCCAGTAAAAATGGGGGGAGAAAAATTTTTTTTTTTAATAGGTTTGCTTTTTTCCTCTTGCCTCTACAATACCCCCCTCACACTTTTACATAAAGAATTACATGATTTTTTTCTAAACTCTTAAAAAAAATTTCTTTTTTTATCTACTTGTTGCAGTTAAAGCTGACATTAAAAACAATAGACCACAAAAGCTTATGGAACTCATCTAGACTATGATCTTTTACATTCCTCAACAAAAATATATTTTCTTTACTTCAGAATTCTTTTCAAACAAATACAAAAGAATACATGATGGCTGCACGTTAAACAAACTTTGTTTGAATAATGGCACCTTACTTCATTTCTTCCACGAGTCTAAAGAATAGAGACAAGAGTTAGCGCCCCCATAGAAACTAGTAAACATTTTAGACCACCCCTGTCAAAAATTTATAAGATGATAAACGAACTGGTGAAAAAGCTGAAAAAAATGGATAAAACCAAACATTGGCATACTGCAAAACAGCAAGGGAAGTGGAAATTGTGCTTCTAGAATAATGATAGATCCATCAAAATGGTAACGTGCAGCTAAACATATTGCAGCAGAGAAGTATACTGGTGATTTCACAGGTTAACCAATATGATGCTACATATTAATGAAAAGATGTGGCCACAAGGAAACAATAACAATTGGAAAAGTGGATTTGCATTAAACCAGATTGGACACATGGATGAAGTTCCTTTAACTGATGATATCCATCACCTACAGGATTGTTGATGCAAAAGGTGCCAAAATTATACCATAGAAAACCTCAAGACCCTAGGAAAATCAATATGATGTTGTGTTGTTGAGCTTTGTAAATGGCACCAAATCATTAACTGTTTTTAAGAGAAAAAACTCAAAGGGAATGTGTCATCAAATAATGACGTATTGTTCAATTAACTTTTTATGTTAAACATATTTTTTAAGAATTTTTGGTTATGCTTTTTTAAATTTTCTGTATCACTTTCCATATTTTTTATTATTCTTAAATCCTGCAGTTTTCACTTTAGCCATGAGGCTTAATAATAATCTGACACTTCCTGTTCTGTAGAGAGAGATTTTCAGTAGTCTGCCTGTTATTGGTACAAGCAGGATATAACAGACCACATTTATCAATATTTGCTTATTTGGTGTCATTTTTATTTAATTTTGACACCGTTTTTTTTTTTCATTTTTGGACAAATGTTGCTAATGTTGCACAATGTTTGTTAATTTTTTCTCATTATATATTGGAGAAGGTGTGGTGCTTCTGGCTTTGGTTTTGCATTTCACAAATAAAACAGCACAAATAAAAAGTCACATTTCACAAATTTGGTTAAAAAATAATTCCATAATCATGCTTGGGTAAGAGAAATCACAAATTCTTTTTTCTCACGAAATTAATAATCATGTTCACACAGTATACTTAAAGCACATCTCTAATTATAAAACAAGTGCAAACAAGGCCAACAGTGCAAACAAAAATAAGCTTAGTAAGATATTTTATTAGGGCATCTCGCCCACCAACAGCCCAGTCTTTATTTATCTGTTCATTCAGTCATTTATCACCTACTGAATCTGTCTTGCAGAGGAGACAAGGTTCTTGCTTCACTGAGAACTCAGGTTACAGCTGCCAATGGAAATCTATAAAGAGGGGAGAGCCTGGAATTAAAAGTAAAAGTAAGAGGCTCACACACAAGCAGCAGCATGGAGGGCAATAGGTTTGGTTCACATCTTCAATGGAGGCTCCGTTCTGAACCCCTGTCTCAGAGGTGCAAATGGAAACAAAAGGATCCGTTTTACAATGGACACAAATGGCGCCTGACAGAATCTGTTGGTTACATGGAATTGGGTGGAGAGTGGCCCTACCGGCAACAGGGCAATTACCTCAATAAGGGCGGCCCCGTTCACATACCTTTCCCTTGTAAAAGAAAACCCTATTTGTCTCTCAGAATTGTGTGGACAATCGATAATGTCAGGAAAATACTATATCCAGTTCAGATAATACCAGATAATAAGCCTCAATGTAAACTGACAGCAGTGTCAAAAAAAATGCTCTATACATTGGTCAGGTCTTATCTTGCTTCAAATATCATCAGCAAAATTGTAAGTTTTAAATTTAAAAAATACCAGAAAAGTATTTTTGTGTCACCGCATGAGAAAAATAATTAATTCCAAAAAATTTTCTCCAATGATAGAATAGGTTCATCAGGGAAGAAAAAATGACCAATAAAAAGGAATAATTGATAATCCCCTATGATAGATATAGTAGGTAGGATGATATGGCCATATGAACAAAGTGCCAAAGAAAATGGTAGTATACTCACGACATCTAACAAATTATGATACTCATGGTGGATATCAGGAAAACAACGTGCTTAATAGATGCGCCTAGTTTATGTGTGGCACAAAGTTGTAGAGCCCATGTTGAGGCAGGTAGAGCAGTTACGGGAACGGGGCTGCCCTTATTGGGATGATTCCCTTGTTGCAGGTAGGGCCACTCTCCACCTCCCTAATTCTTTTTGGTTAGGGTTAGTTTAGGGTAAGTGTCAATTTGTGTTTTTTTGAAATTACTTAAAAAAGTGATATTTATTTTTGTGGGATCCACCACCCTTTCAGTATTTTTTAAAGTTTAAAGTGTTATCATACAGCTAGCACGATCCCCCCTCTCAACTATTGGCGATTACGTCAACTATCGTCTGGGGTCGATAGTCGTATCGAATTATAAAGACGATTTCCGATAGTCGATAAAGAATATCGCAGATACTTTAAAGTCTATGGGAGAGGAAAAACACCTTCTTTTACCCCCAAAAAACCGGGGCGGAGAAGCGGGGTTTAACACCCCACAACGTCAAATGGATAGTGCTAATCTTAGGCAACCATTTAGGTTTAAAAGTCACAAAAAAAAATGTCACAGACCATTCACTAACCCTGTTTTGTCCCCAGCAGACCCTTAAACTCATGACCCACAAATTAAAAAGTGCCAAAAGGCAGTATTTTTTAAACCATCATTTATTAAAATGGACATTGATTATCCTGCCCTGGGCCACGCATGACCCCCAAACCTGCTGCCCCCAAAATTAAAAATGCCGGAAAAATGAGTCTTTCAACCCCTTTTTTGTTTCAATGGACATGACTACCCCTGTCCTGGGCCACAGCAGACCCCCAAATCTGCATGCCCCCCCAGTTTAAAAAAAGTGCCGGAAAAAGGAGTCTTTTAACCACCATTTTAGTTGAACTGGACTAGACTACCCGCCCTGTACCCATATGCCATTAAACCTATCTGACTCACGATTAAAAAGTGCGGAAAAAGGGGTCTTTCAACCACCTTTTAGTTAATGGACATTGATTACTGTCCTGGGCCAAGCATAAACCAAAACCTGCGGGACCCCAGTTTAAAAAAAGTCCCGGGAAAAAAAGGAGTCTTTAACCCCATTTAGTTGAACGGCTTGACTATACCTTTTGGGGCCAAGCATGAGCCAAAAAACTGCATGACCCCCCAGATTTAAAAGTCCCGGGGAAAAAGGAGTCTTTAAAACCACCATTTTAGTTGAATGGACATTGACTATACCTTTCCTGGGCCACAGCATGAGCCACAAACCTGCATGCCCCCCCAGTTTTAAAAAAAGTCCCGGGAAAATGGAGTCTTTCAACCATTTTAGTTGAACGGACTTTTGACTATTATATCCGTCCCCACAGCTGCCCCTAAAACCCGCATGCCCCCACAGATTAAAAGTGCAAAAAAAAGGGGATTTTAAACCCATTTTTTTAGTTAAAATGGACAGGATTACCTGTCCGGGTAACTCATCTGTTCAATTTTCCCTGTACCCCCCTTGTACAATTCGAGGAATATTTGTATCAGCTATTTTGTACAGCAAGTTTTTTAGAGTTTAATTCTGGGATGGAATTACCACTCTTTGTTTTCTTTTTTTTAAATTTAGTAAATGGGTTGTTACTCAGGGATTGCTAGCAGTTAAAGAGTTTACAAAAACAAGTCTTTGAAAATGTGTCCATTAAAGTGTCCTACCTTTTCCCTTTTTCTGTGCACCATCCCCCTTAAAAAAACCCTTTGAAAATTTGGGGACAAATGTTGTTAGAAACCCATTTTTTACAATAGGACCGTAGTTATAGTGCATTTCACAGCAAAGGGGGCCCCAAAAATTAAAAAACATGACCTTGAGCCCTTTTACAATTTGTGAAGAAAAAAATGTCTGTTAGAAAAAAAACATTTTTTAGAATAGGCCCTGTAGTATAGCTGCATTTCACAGCAAAAACCCCAAAAAATTAAAACATGCCCTGACCCATCTTGCAAGTGAAGTACAAATGTCTTTTTGAAAACCAAATTTTTTTTTATAATAGGATCTGTAGTTTTGCTGCATTTCAAAGCACTGCCCAAAAAATAAAAAAAATGACTTCTAAAACCCATTTTTAAAAAATTGTGAGGGAGAAATGCCATTGAAGCCAATTTCTGTTCCAAAAGGGGCCATGATTATAGTTTTCTCAAGCAAGGACCCAAAAAATTTTTAAAAAAATGCTTTCAGCAGTGTTAAAAATTGTGAGGGAGTATTTGAAAACCCACATTTCTGTTCCCAAAAGGACCAGATTAAGCTATATTCACAGAAACATGCCCCCAAAAAATTAAAAAATATGATTTCTAACCATAAAAAAATTTTGTGGGGAGAAAGCCATTAGAACCCAATTTCTGTTCCAAAGGACCAGTTTTTACTGGATTCACACAACATGACCCAAAAAATTATAAATTGATTCTCCCCCACATTAAAAATTGTGAGGGAAATGCCACTTAAAAGCCCCATTCTTTTCCAAAGGCCATAATTATAGGTATCCACAGCAACTGACCCAAAAAACCTTGACAAGGGAAAAAAATTTCAAAAGATAAATTGAGTAAATGGAATAGGGTTTTGTCTAAAACCTTGGTGTCTTTTACAGTCTCCAACGCAAAACCAGAAAAATGATTTTTTGGGGAAGAAAAAAAAATTTCCCGTAAAAATGATCTTTTAAAAAACTTTTTAAGGGGGACCTTTCGTTTAAGAGGAATGTGGAGTAGACGGCAACTAATGGGTGACCCGGCAATTGGGCCACAACATCATCAGGACCCATGCCTGTTCATCTTGATGAAAGAAAAAACGCCCACATTATTGTGGAAACCCCCGATGGTTTGTTTTAAATGACCCCCTCCATCTGTGTAAAGGTCCGCTCAGTATGATGCGGGGCTGCGGGGCGGAAAAACCCCTTTATGGCGGGGCGAGCGAGCTGGGGCCTTTCACCATTTTGGATACCAAAAAGTCAATTGGGTCGGAACAACCCAAAAAAATGTGTTGAGACCAGATAGTCGTTTGCACATGATTTAAGCTGGGTCTGTGTGTTGTATGTGTCCCCTGCTTTCATGCGTTGGTGAGGTGGAAAATAAGACCCCAGAGGTCACCTTTTAGTCTTTGCCACATTGCCTGTCCTGCCGCTCGGAATTGGGCACCCTACTGCTGCCCGGGCGCCTTTTGTTCCCCCAGGGCTTTGAAGAACGTAAAGCAGACGAAACAGATGTCTATTGATAAATCAGCATTTAACATTTCCTGCTTTTACTCTTATTTGGGTGGGTGGAAGGAAAGGCTGAGTTTTTTTTTGTACCGGGGATCCGGAGGGTGGCCCCCCGAAAAATGTTGTTCTTTTTGAGGGCCTTAATCGAGGATCGTTGGGGAAATGGACATCCAAAAACCTGTGGAGATGGAGCCTTGTTTTCCCCCAAACCCTTGGGTCGAGGGCATAGAAAACTGATCCCCCTCATCTCCTCCGCCTAAAATTTCGCCCCAAACCCTTTTTCCCAAAGGCAGGGCCCGGAAACGTCGGGTCCAGGAATACCTCCTCCTCCGCTTCCTCCGGCACAGTTTCCCCACACCCCCAACTTGCCTCAGATGATGCCCCCTGAGAGTGAGGGGCTGCCTTCCCCAGCCCTGGACCCCAAACCAGCTAATAAAAGACCGATAAAATTGGAAACTGTGGGGCCCTTCTGGTTCGACGGGGGGAGAAAAGGCCCGTGCCCGCATCTGTGTCCGTCCCCTCCTCCGTCGGGTGGGACCAAATTTTCAATGTCCAACGTGTTCAGAATAAGATCCCCACAATGGTCATCTGAAGGGCATTGCCCGCACTACCATTTTGGGTGCTTTTCAAAACGGCAAGGATGGGCAGAGCTTTTTCCCTGCCCCCACTTCGGGGGCCCCAACCCCCCCCGAGGTCCCACCGCTGTTTATCGGCATGTGTCACTTCGTACCGTAAGGCATTGCGCTGCTGCCCAACCCGGGACCTGTGGAGCGTGGAATTCCGCGTGTTGCCACGTCAACAATGAGACGGTTAGGGGGAACCCCACTGACGCTGCAATCAGCCCGGCGGACGAAGCAGGGTGCGAACGGTGGAATGCGAAAATCAGACCCCGAGCCCTTCTCAGCAGGCAGTCCGCCCGGGTAGCCTTTTGAAATTTTCTGGACGACAAGGTTCTACATGGCCCGGGAAGGGGTGCGCTCCCGGCCTACCGATCTTAAGGGGGAGCCCGCAGATTTCGCACACCCCTTGCCTGGACAAGGTTCTTGTCACCCGCCGGGCTCGGTTCCTTGGGAGAGCCTCCACAGCCCTATGGGGGACAGTCTCCCAAAAAGTTAATTTCAAACGGCCCCGGTTTTTGGGCACGTGATGCCCCCAAGGACCCTTGGGGGGGGAAAAACCCCGCCCATCCCTCGGTTTTTTAAGAGTTGCGCGAGCCCGAGAGCCACCGCAGACCGGACATCCCCCCAGCTCACCAGTGAGCTTTAACAGAGATATGCGGCGTTACGCCTTACTGTCCATGTGTCGGTGGTCAGATGGACTTTTCCAGACCCAAAAAGAGACAACGCGCTTTAAATTTTAGTGACACGTGGCTGGCCATGCAGGGGGCTTTTTCTGGCAAAAAAATGCCTGCTCGGCTCTGGTATTGGGGGGAGGTAAAAGGGCCCTGACTAGCGGGAAACCCCCCTGTGTCCCCAAACGGAAAGGCAAAATTTCCAAGGGCCAAAAACCTGGCAATGCTGACATTTAGGGTTTTTGGGTGGGGATGGTTTGGGTTAAAGTGTTTCTTCTGCTCCCAAACCTGGGAAGACAGAAGGCTGGGCTAGACTGGCCGGTTTGGCGTGCGGGGCATCAAACTGGTGGGAAAGGAAAAGGGTAATGGGTCCTGGGGGTGCTGGGGGGTACTCGGGCGAAAAGGGGGGGTTTTAAACGGGGGCTGATCCCTGATCATGACTCTGGGAGAATGGGCAGCTGGGAACGCTGGTGGGGGGGAGGAGGAAGGAGGCGGAGACAGGGGGTGACGTGGTGGGGGGCCCGACATTGGGGTGGCCCTTTTTTGGCAAGTGTTTCCTCCATTTTAACTCATGCATTCGCTGAGGGCTAGACAGTTGGTGGTGGTTAAAACCTAAGATTCTTTCCCCTACTGATGCGTTTACGGCAAAGGCGGCATTGACATCGCTGTGTGAAACAGGGCTTGCTCGAAAAAAATCCCAGGCTTAAGGGGCCGGGCCTTTTTGACGGGGGGAAGTGGGAGCGTTGTTTCCGCTGATCGTGGCTGGGGAAACATGTCGCGGACTTCTGCGACCCCCCTCTCCTTTTTGAGGCGTGAGCCGTACGAATCCCAATTTTTTCTTCCCCTCTCCCGTGATGAAGCGTCACAACAAATTCTGCTGAAAAGACAGTTTGGGTCCGCAAAGTCGTTCATCATGACAAACAGGTGTTCTTGTCCTACATTCTGCATCCAGGGGCTGCGGGCTAAAGCAAAAGGCCCACAAGGCGTTGCCCCCACCGCCCGGGATCTTTGCCGATTGACCCCCCTTCCTTTTCCCCCCTGATGGGGATCAGTAACTGGGCGTCAGAGCAGACAAAATATCCCCTTTGGCCTTTGATCTTTTAATGCCTTTGACCCCAACCCCTTTTGTCTTAAAGAGGGCTTCAGAAAAAAGGATTATCCCAGTGAGGGTACATGAGTTGAATTTGGGCTGCCTTCGCTTTATGTTGGACGGATGTGACAAGCTGAGACCATTTGTGGCCGTGACTGGGGGACGGGAGGTAAGAGTGGATGCGGTTTTTTCTTAACCACTGCAGAAAAATTGGGACGATGTTCATACTGAGATTCACAGGGCCCTGACCCAGCGATGACAGGCCCGACGGGCCGCAACCCACGATAAGCTGGCTTTCGTGTTGGCACCAACCCCTGGAAGGGCACCTTCCCCGTACCTCTACCTCGATGTCCTACACCCCTCTTTGTTGCTTTCCACTGCATTTCGCTCCCTTTCAGAAAATAAAAAAATTTAAGAAGGTATGGAAAGTTTTGAAGTCTTTATTTTAAAAAACGGAAATCACAGCTGTTTTTTAAATCCTTAATTTCCTACAGCCAAACTGGGTTAAAAACTGAAAAGTTTTTAAAAAGAATACCTTTGAAATGCTTTTGGTGGAAGAACCTAAGACAAAAACAACAGGTTTTCCCTTTAGTCCCAGGGGTTTAAAAAACTGCCCAGTAGGATAGGAATTGATAGTTTTCAACAAACTATATACAAGTGCGCTATTGCGCCAAACTGAGATTCAAACGATGCAATAAAACTATCCAAAAGTTCACGGGTGAAAATTGTGTTTTTTTTCAGCAAGACAAACGAGAACAGTTGCTAGAAAATTTTTTTTATCAGAAGCGTACAACGTGGCTATTTTAAAAAATCTAGGGCCCCGCACCCCCTCAATACAGCTATTTAAAGTTTTCAATAACAACCGTGGTTTTTGCACCAATGAAAAACACCAAAAAAGTAACTACAAAATTTTTGATTCAAATTTAAGTACAAGGGGGCTTATGAACAAAACTGGGCCCCACCAAAAGTAAAAAAAAAACTATTTTAAATGTACGGATAAAAAAAGGTGGTTTTTGCACCATGAAATACCCAACAGTAACACAAAATTTTTGTATCAAATTTTAATACAAGGTGTTATGCAAAACCCATGAAATACAACGCATTACTAGAAATTTCTTTGTATGGTAAAAATAAAACAAAATGGGTTTCACAAAAAGGCCTGCGCCAAAGTGAAAAAAAAAACCAATTAAATTTTGTACAGAAAATAAAAAAGGGGGTTTTGCCCTTGAAAAAAACCCGATGTGACTGAAAAGTTCTGTATCCTATTGTAAATACAAATGGTCTTTGAACAAAATGGGCTGGCCAAAAAAAACCTAATTAAATTGTGTACTGAAATAATAGGGGTTTTTGCACCCATGAAAAAACAACACAATTTCTAGCAAATTTCTGTATGGGAATATAAGTACAAATGGGTCTTTTAACAAAAATAGCTGGTTTAAGTGAAAAAACCCATTTAAATTGGTTAAAATAAAAGGGGGTTTTGTTCCTTTAAATACACCTGCGTTCTAGAAAAGTTCTGACCAAAAATTTAATAAAGGCTCAAAAATACAAGGTACTATTTCCCAAAAACTGGCCCAAAAAAGGGAATTAAAAGCCTTTCAATGCGATTCAAAGGGAGTTGGACTACACAATTACACTTCCCCTTTTAAAAGCCCGCCCTTCCGTCGCCTGTGTTTGCCCCCCACCCCCCGCATCCTCCCTTCCCCCGCGGGTGTACGCGCTAGATGTTTTTCAAAGTCTCAGCCTAATAACTAAAAACGATATTCCTGTCACCAAGTTCTATGTTCAAGCTAAAAGCATAGTTTTCTCTGGGGAACAAAGAGAACTGTTCGGCTTATTTAGGGGAAAACTGACAGACGTCCGCTCTTATGAGACACAGACACACCCTGAGGCTGAAAAGGAAGGGTGTTTATGTAAAACAAGGTAAGTGATTTTTTTTTAGCCAATCCAACCCTACAATCACAGTCATACGTTGCAGCCCACTCCCCTGCTCTATTTTTCTAAAGGGTTTCTTGCCGCCCCAAAAAGACAGGGAAGCGCCCAAAAAAGGCGCGATATTAATAGATTTTGCGCAAAAATTTCCCCCAAATTATCGCGTGATCGGAAAATTGATCAACAAAAAACTGTGCCGATTTTAAATTTTTCGATTTTAATGCTCAAAATATCTCAAAAATTTCTATTGGAGCGCCCCTGAGCACTTAGTAAAGTGAAGGTACTTTACAAGATTAATTTTGTTTGGGCTTGTCCCCCGGCAAGGGGTTTTTGGTATTTTTACCCGGGTTTTGGGTTTAGCTTTAATGAAAATCCGTTCAGCAGTCCCCCCTGAATATTTTCTGCCAGCGGGGTTTTTAAACTGCCGCGGTCCGAAAAACTTAGAGCATGTTCATTCCTCTGCTGGATTTCCAGACAGAAAATTAACATTGGTCAATGAAAACCGAGCAGAAAGTGAGTTAACGGTTTATGTCTAGGGTTTTGGGCAGTTTGCGCTTTTTAGACAAATAAATGGAGAATGATGCACTATAAATATATATATATTATATATATATATATATAATATATATAATATAATATTATATATATATATATAATATATATAGTATATTTGTGTATATATGTTGTGTATATATATCTATATATATGTATATACATTTGTATGTATATATGAATATATGTATATGTATGTATATATGTATGTGTCTATATGTGTACATATATGTATGTGTGTATATATGTGTGTGTGTATATATATATATATGTGTGTATTTACATTTGTATGTATATATAAATATATGTATATATGTATGTGTATATATATATATATATGTATGGGTATGTATGTGTATATATAAGTATATGTGTATATGTATTCATTTTTATATATATGTATATGTGTGTATATATATTTGATCTGTTGTGGCACCCTTAGCCCGAAAGCCAATAATCATCCTTTTTTTCAAGTCTGATAAATCTCCTTTTTACTCATGACAGCCATGAGAGAAATGTGTGCAGACAGCTTATCATATACCTTACATACCCAACAAGCCAGCTGACGACATGTGACTTTCCTGTTGAGCCATGCCCTGTCAACGTTGAAAGTGGGAAATGGTCATAATAATGTGACTTCACTGTGTTTAACTTTTTGACAAAATAATTATTATAAGCAATATGTTGGCTAGAAGGTAGGTTGGTATTGTGGGGAGAAAACAAATTCTATAATGGATCTATAATGGATCAGGGAAGAATTTAATTGTGCTGCCAAAAATGTTATTTTTTTTCATAGCCAACTCCTATTAAAGCTATAGAAGTCAACCCAAGACTTCAGCAGCTACCAGGCTTCTTTTATTCCTGTCCCCAAAAAAATCTAAAAAATACTGTGGGTTTTCCTTTATTAGTGTTGTGATTCCACCAAATACAATCTGTGGTTAAAAAAATAAGAAAATTCTGATAAATTTTGTATTCTAACTTGGGCCGAGACGATGGGTAGGCAAAGGTAGGTGACCACCTAGGGTGTCACTTCATCACAGGAAGGAAGGGGAGGCAAGGAGGTATGGAGTGGGCTGAATTTTCCATTCAGTGGGCATTATACGCCTCATTTACCTAGGGCACCAAAATATCTTGTCCCAGTCCTGTTCTAACTAATGAAACATTAACAGATGCTTTCTAATTGAGAAGTCTTTCTGGGAATTAATGGTAGATTAGAGGAGGTCAACTGATTAGCCGCCTGTTTATCAGGACAAGTTTCCAACTATAATATAGACTTAGTTCATATTGCTACTAGTCTACAACCAAGAGATCATTTTATTATCCCAGCTACTGATTGCAGATCAAATACTCTGAAATTAGAATCACAGAGTACCCTATCTTTTAAGAACTAGGGTTTTGCTTCTAGAACATTGTTTAATGGTACGTTTAACCCCTTAACGACATTTGATGTACCCATACGTCAAGGTCGGGTAGGGTTTCCCGCAAATTGACGTATGGGTACGTCATGGAGATCTTGCGAGCCTACAAGTGAAGCTTACAAGATCATGGCATGGGACAAGCGGTATATTACTGCTGGCATCATGCCGCATCCCCCATGGTTGTGACATCGAAGCTGCAGGCAGGGGGAGTGAGCCCCGCCTGCCTGCGAGCAGCGCAGCTAGTGCCAGAGACGGGCTCGCTGGTCTCCTTACCTGACCGCCCGGATGCTTTCAGAAAGCATCCAGGTCATCCGGTGACGTCACCATGCCCACAATGCATTGGGGGCATGGTGATTGACAGTCACCATGGAGACCAGTACACAGCAGGAATGCTGTGTGCAGAACTCCTTTTGTATGAGCGATTTGAATATCGCTCATACAATTCCCCTCTGGGAAAAAGTGGAAAAAAGTAAAATATAAACACGAAAAATAAAATAAAACACATATACCGCCCTTTTCCCCTTTACAAACACCAATCGTCCCAAAACGATCAAAAATAAATAAAGTACCCATATTTGGTATAGCCGTGTGCATAACGACCCACTCTATAAATATGTCATGTTAATTAACCCGTATGGTGAACACCGTTAAAAAAAAAAAAACAGTCAAAGATATGCAATTTTTGTTTATCCCGCAGCATATAAAATGGAATAAAATGTCATCAAAAACTCATATCAACACCAAAGTTGTGCCAATTAAAACATCAGTTCATCCCGCAAAAAAAAGTCCTTACACAGCTCTGTATACAGAAAAATTAAAAATTTATGGCTATCAGAAGATAGCGATACATAAATATTGTTTTACACAATAATAACACTTTCTTTGAAAAAAAATGGGCTTCCACATAAACTAATCGTCTCAACCCACAGAGTAAAACTAACTTGTCACGTATTTTGCACGGTGAGCGCTATTAAAAATAAAAATAAAAAACACTACTAGGATTGCAGTATTTTCTTCACCCTGCCTTCCAAAAAACGATTTAAAAGCAATCATAAAGCCTTGTCCCCCAAAATGATACAAATAAAAACGTCAACTCATCCCGCAAAAAACAAGCCCCTACAAAGCTCTGTAAACAGAAAAATAAAAAAGTATGGCTCTCAGACTATGGCGATGCAAAAACATGTTTTCCTTTTTGAATAAAAGTGTTTTTATTGTGTAAAAGCAGAAAAAACATAAAAAATACATACAACTTGGGGTTCACTGTAATTGTATCGACGTGCTGAGTAAAGCTAGTATATCATTTATACTGCCTGGTGACCGCTGTAAAAAATAAAAAAAAAAAACACTACCAGGATTGCTGTATTTTGTTCAAAACCTTAATAAAAAGTGATCAAAGCGTCACTTGCACCCCATAACGGTACCAATAAAACATCAACTCATCCCGAAAAGCCCAAGGGCCCCTAATCAGCTCCGTATACAGAAAAATAAAAGTTATGGCTGTCAGACTATGACAACATAAAAATGCAATTTTTAATAAACTCATTTCTATTTTGTAAAAGTAATAAAACATAAAAAACTCTAATTTAATTTATATCATTGCAATTGTACCAAACCAGATAGTAAAGTTATCCTGTCATTTATCCCGTACAGCGAACACTGTAAAAATGTTTTCCCCCCATTTTCATGGCCCAACGCTAAAAAAACTATGGAACACCTGTGCACCCAAAATGCACAGTATACCTCTAGATGAGATCCATGAGTGGTGTTGAATCCAAAATGTGGCAACTTCAGGAAGGTTTCACCTGTTCTGGTACTTTGGGGGCTTTGCAAGTGCGACATGGCCCCACCAAAATCTGCGTTCCAAAAGCCAAATAACAATCCCTTCCTTATACGCCCTGCCCGTTGCCCAAACAGCAGTTTACACCCACATGTAGGGTATTACCGAAATTGGAAGAAATTGCGTAACACAATTTGGGGTGCGGTGCTTTTTTTCCATGATTCCATGTAAAAATTAAACATTTTCAGCTAGAATTGCAGATTATTGTAAAAAATTATTGTTTTCATTTTCACAGCTTAACCCTAAAAAAATTTGTGAAACACCTGTGGGGTCGATATGCTCTCTACACCCCCAGATATATTTCTTAAGGGGTGTAATTTCCAATATGGGGTCTTTTAGGGGAGTTTATTAAGTTTTAGCGCCTTACTGTGTCTCCGCTAGCCTGTAATGGCACCTAAAAAAATCGTAATGAAAATGAGACCCCAGAGTCTGGTAGGTGCTCCTCCTATTCTGGGGCTTGTAGTTGAGCCAAATAGGGCACTAGGGCCACATATGGGATATCTCTGAAAACGGCAGAATCTGGGGAATTGATGTTGAGTTGCATTTACCTGGTCACATCTACCGTGTTCCAGTGAATAATGAATAAAAATTTAAAATCTGCAAAAAAAGTGAAATTTTGAAATTTCACCTCCACTTTGCTTTAATTTCTGTGAAATATCTAAAGGGGTAACAAACTTCCTAAATGCTTTTTTAAATACTTTAAGGGGTATAGTTTCTTAAATGGGGGTATCTAACATACAGACCCCTCAAAGCCATGTCAGAACTGGACTGGTCCCTAAAAAAATCTATTTAGCAAATTTTTTAGAAAATGTGAAAAATTACAACTAAATTTCTAAGCCCCCTAATGTGGTAAAAAAAATATTTAAATATTTAAAAAATATTTAGACATATGGTAGATGCTAGTTATAAACTATTTTGAGTGGAATAGTTATCTGTCTTACACACAGAAATTTTTGAACTTTGAAAATTGCAAATTTTTGCACATTTTCCTGATATTTTGATATTTTTCACAAATAAACAAGGATTTTATGGAACAAAATTTATTAATAACTTAAAGCACAATGTGTCACAAGAAAACATTCTCTGAATCACTTGGATAGGTAAAACTGTCAAAAAGTTATTCTCACATAAAGTGACACATTTCAGATTTTAAAACCGGGGCTGTGTCAGGAAGATCAAAACTGGCTCTGGCTGTAAGGGGTTAAAGGTATTCCCATCTCAATAAGTTGAGGTGAAACATTTAATCATGCTAAAACAATAAACTTTTACAAAATGTTATCAGATAAATGCTTCAGTCACTCTGGGTAGCCTCTTCTTATTCATTGCTGACCACTTGTTAATTAACCCGTATGGTGAACACCGTTAAAAAAAAAAACAGTCACAGATATGCAATTTTTGTTTATCCCGCAGCATATAAAATGGAATAAAATGTCATCAAAAACTCATATCAACTTAGTGTAGACATTGTAGTGGAATATCTTTTTTATTAACTTTGCTATTAAAATATTTCCGGATTTTGGGGCACCAAACTTATATTGGATACACATATTTTTAGTAACTGCAGGTCTCTTTTTAGGGGCAAAACTCCCCTTTTATTTTCAGTAACATTTTAATAAGTGTTCATTTTAATTTAAACCCCTTACACCTGTGACTGTTGATATATCCACCTTTCAGTTAAATTTTCAATCCACAATTTGTAGCAGCACAGTTTTTTGTTGCCAAAAAAAACCCTGTATCAAAAAAATAACAGTTCCCTGTTTTTGCTTTTGCACACCCCCATTGTTCATTGACGCAGCATCCACTAATCTAAAACAGCAATTCTAAAATTCACCACATGAAAGAAAGGTGCAAAAAAAACCGTTTATTATACCCAAACAAAAAGTTACTGTTTTTGACTTTTGCACACCAGCTTGTTCTTGACGCAGCATCCACGTAAAACTAAAAGGAAAATTCTATATTCACCAATGAATTGAAAGGTGCAAAAAAACCCTTTATTATACCAAAACATAACAGTTACGTGTTTTTTTTACTTTTTTCACACCCAGCATTGTTCATTGAGCAGCATCCGAAAAATTTAAAACAGCAATTCTATATTCACCACAGGTAATTGAAAGGGGCAAAAATAGTGTATCAACAAAACATAACACTACGTGTTTTTTTTACTTTTGCGCACCCCCTTTGTTCATTGACCAGCATCCCGTAAATCTTAAAACAGCAAAATTTTAAGTACCCAGTGAATTAAAGGTCAAAAAATACCTGTATTATCAAAAAATAACAAACGTGTTTTTTGACTTTTGCGCACCCAGCTTTTTCATTTACGGCCTCCTGTAAATCTTAAAAAAGCAATTCTAATTCACCACATTTAATTGAAAGTTGAAAAAAAAAACAATATATTATATCAAAAAATAACAGAACAGACATAACAGACTCCCTTTTCCCCGGGACTTTTTACTGGGGTCAACAGCTTTTAAAGGGCATAGCGGTCCGACAGATTATCAATGTCAGGAAACTAAAAAGGGGTAAAGACTCCTTTTTGCGGCACTTTTTTAAATTTTGGGGGGCCTGCATTGGGGGTCAGTGGTTCCGGACGGAACAATGTCCATTCAAGTAACATGATTTCAAATCAACTGCCCCTGGGACTTTTTAATTTGTGGGGGGGACAGGTTTAAGGGTCATGCTGGGTACAAACAGGGAAATTTAAGGGGCTTGGGCTTTTTTCTGTGCTCAAATTTCCTAAGTTTTGCCTAAATGTACACGTATCCATTTGAGGGGTTTTGGGTGTTAATTTCAGCTTCCCAGCCTTTTTGGGTGTAATAATGAAGGTTGTTGCTCTCCCCCTAGACTTTATGAATCGCTCAAACATCTCACTACGAAAAACCCCCATCGTCGGGCTACGACTACGCCGATCCGAACCAACGCAAACGCTCACATAGTCGACCGTTTTATGGTAAATGTCATGTATCTAGTGAGGGCCCACTGACCTGCTATGCATAGGGGCCCATAACTCTGTTAAGACAGCTCTGGGCTTCACCGCTGCATTCTGACTGTGCCCTGCTTTACTAGATTTCTTTAGGTCATGGGCAGAAGTCATGGAGCATTTTAATAGGTCACATCTCCTGGTCCTCCCTCTTTCAGTGAGGCCACCTACACTGTATACAATGCTTCATGACTGACGCTGAAACCCTGGAGCATTGTAAAATACATTATAAACAGCAGTGCTTGGCATGGCCATGTCTCCATTCTTCAGCTGTCATAGGACAGCTCCAGGGCATCCCTGTTAACTCTGGAGCTGTCCTGTGTCTTCTTTATTCTGCCTGAGCAGTATTTGGTGTTACCATAATGCATGTTCAAGCCAGCTACATAATGATTTAATTGGAACTCCACAGTCTTGAACTACCCATCCAACTGGAGGATAAACCTGCAGAAATGAGGTGCAAAGGAGCAAGTAAGTAATTAAAACCAATATTTTTAGTGCTAGAATTACTGGTGCTTGCATATGATGGTATATTATTCCTGATTCAATAGCTTTCAAATATATTATAGCCCTATTGTAGTGCCAGACACCATTATAAGTCTACAGCTGGTTATTTGAACACCAGTAAAAATAAATGACATTTAAAGGCAAATAGGAAAGCCTATGTGTACTAATTCTCACATGGTGTAAAGTTATAAAATTTACAGTAAACATGGTACATATGGTTTTCTATTGTGATTAAAGGACCTAACATAAATTGGGAATGCAGGATAGTTATTTCCATATAGACTGTACCAATAACAAGTGGAAAATCAACTAGTAAAGCATATAGTGAGTTCCTGCAATCTCAAGCAAATCTCACAGGAGCTTTGAATAAACGTCAAGGTGATGCAATTGTTGTCATGGCATAAATATAATAATGCCTGTTGGTTTTACTCTGCCTATCTTTGATGGCTCAGATGCCCCGTTATCAGATGGTTCCATCGCAGGTTGATTTGATGCATCATCCACTGTACCAACTATTTATCATTTGTTCTATTAAGTACCCAACACAAAGAGGTTTATCTTTTGTATAATTTCTTTTTAATTTAATTTCTTTTTTTCTTTTTTTCTTTTTTTTTTTTGCTGCATACTGCTTTCCCAGGGGAACAGGAGAATTAAATATTCGCACTTGGGAAATATTAGATTTGCTGGCTGCTGCTATTTCAGTCCTTCCTACAACGTCTGCTCAGTTTCATTTAAAAAAAAAAATTGTTTGCTATTTTCTGATCTGCCAACAATAAGAACATGGAGTATTATTCTAAAAGAAATGTATGATGGGAGTGAAATGCACATCCAAATAACAAACATTTTTACCATTCATTGTTATTAAAAATTCTGCACCGTTTTTATTTTAGTTTACAGCTCATCTTCAGGGGATACGACCAGGGCTGAGGGTTCCTCACTCCTGGTCAGACATGCTCAGACATCACCTCTCCTCTCAGACAGCTACTGAGTGTTCAAACCCCAGGTACTGTCATTCTACTCCTGTTCTCTGTACTCCTTAGTAATTAGTCAAACAGTGCAAATAAATAAAAAGAAACCTCAATGAGGTTTGTGCAGTGATAAAGAGAAATAAAATCCACAAGTTTGGTTCCTGCAGGGATTTGAACCTAGGACTCTTGTGCTGTGAGGTAAAAGCTTTGCCTCTGAGCTACTCATTGCTTTATACATACAGACCTTTCTATGACTAAAAGAGGAAAGGCCTGGTGATGTCATCCTGCTGGGTCACATGATATGCGATTCAAACAAATCATACACGCCCCCTTCTGAGCACACAGAGCTGAAGAGCTGGATGCAGGAGGTATGAAATGAGATCGTGGCAAAACCCCTTTAACTTTTGTCAGTATTCTTGGATTAATGAATTGATATATTTGAATGGAGCTTCTTAGCCATTGTTATGTGCATATCAGCCTGTTAAAAAGTGAGTTTTAAATTTAATTTGTATGTTCAGACTTTGCAAAACTACTCGGAGTATAACACCTAGGATAAAATATAACTTTTAATCAATCTAGATAATAAAATCCACTAAACACATACCTACTCTGCAAAACCCTATAAGAAATTACCCTAAAAAAAACTAAACTGCCTATCCAAAAAATGGGGAAAAGTCGCCCCGATAAGGGCGTTTTCCCAAAAGGAACCTAAACTATCTCGGCCCTACAAAACCCTAACTCAAAATATACAAAAGAGAAAAAATCCCCAAGAGACAAGAACACAAAAAACAAAAACCTAACCCAAAGCCCAAACATAAAAAGGTATATAAAATGAATGGACATGTAACAACTAAAATAATTTAAATTTTCCCTAAAACCATTGAAGATATAAACCACCCCCAAAAGGGGAAAAAAACCTTTCCCAAGCTTTCCCCCCAGTTCGGAGTTTTATCAGGGGGAAAAAAACTATTCCCAAAAAGGAGAAGTGCAAAATACCTATAATACAAAAAATATATCCAAGTCACTCCCTTCAATGATATTAGGGAAAAGCAAGATGACCAAAGTTTCCAATGGGGTCCTTTAAGTAACAACGGGATCCCTCACATATGGTTCCGAGATATAATAAGAGGGGAGCAAAGTAAAACAGTTCCCAAATCCATATTTATAGGAATATAGGGGGGCAAAAGGGGACTTACCTTTATAATCTCGGCGTTCTTCAAAAAGGAGGCGCAGGGCACGAAACACCGGCATGTCCGGGACCCAAAAACTACAAAATTCGGGTGCATGCATTTTACACGGGCGATCCAAAAACCACCCAGCTAGAGTCAAGAAAGCTACAAACCCGGCAAACAAACCCGCCCTTGGGGCCAAGCCACTGGGAAATTAAGATGCCCGTAAAACTACAAGTTGGGGGAAAGGATAAAGCACAAAGCAATTCCCAAATTCATAAAACCTGTTGGAAAAATTTAGCCCCGGCACTAAAAAAAAGCACACTGTAAGGGCTAACAAAAGTATTTAAATATACTATAAAGATCCCCCAAAAAAACTAAAATTTTACCATTATTAAAAAAGGAGGCCCACCGATGTCAGAAATACCATAATACACCTAACTAAAAATAATAAACCAAAAATACACCACCACATAATAATCATCTATTAATATAACTGGAAAAAAAATATTTTTTTTGCTAAGCTAAAGATAATGATACTATCATATTATAGAATAGAAAAAGGGAAATTTAGATAAAATAAAAATTTTATAAACACTATGGCACAAAAATACAGTTTTACATTATTGTCCCAATAAAAAGGACAAAAATAAAGATTCTTTTTGGCCCTTTGGTTTCAAGGTTTTTTAAATTTAAAATTTCCATTGAGCTTCTCATTGTAATAACTTACGATCAAAATCACCACCTCGGTGGTGAGGCGAAACTCCCCTAAAATTACTGAAAATGTAATAGCATGATCTTATTATGACAAGAATTCATATGGCGTGAGACAGGAGAATCCCTTTTATGTGTTATATCACCTAAATGTTCTAGTATACGGCGTCTTAATTCTCGTTTGGTTTTGCCAATATACATATAGGGACAGGTGCATGAGCACTGGTAAATGACACCTTTTGTTCTACAGTTTGCATAGTTGTACATATAAAAAATTCGGCCTGTAGAGAAACACACCACAGATTTGGAAATCTTGATAAATCGACACGCCTTACAGCTACCACATTTATATGTACCCACCGTTTTATTTGTTAACCAAGTTTGGGGGAGATGTGGAGGAGTGTATAGGCTGTGTACAACGCGATCCCCGATATTTTTTCCCCTTCTGAAAGTAATACTTGGGAAAGAATCTACGAATTCAGAGAGAACAGAATCCTGCGTAAGGAGGGGCCAAAAATTCTCAAGTAGACTCCGAATTTCTCTTGATGCTTGATCAAAAGTACCAATGATACGTGTTTTATCCAAAACAGTATTAGATGCACGAGTCTGTAGGAAAGTTCTTCTATCCTTATCCCGAGCAAAACAATAGGCTTGTGATAAAACCTTTTTAGGGTAACCCCTTTCCAAGAATCTGTTTTTTAGTTGGTCAGCTTCCTTTTTAAAGGACGATAAGGAGGAACAATTCCTCCTAGTTCGGATATATTGGCCCTTTGGGATACCTCGCCTCAATGACAGAGGATGAAAACTATCCCATTTAACAGACAAATTTGCCTGCCGTGGTTTTCTATGCAGGGTATCTCCAGGGAACCAGTTGTACCCTTTTTGATACAAAGATCCAGGAAGATCAGCTCCCGTTCATCTATATCAAAGGTAAACCTTAAGCCTACAGGGTTGACGTTGAGGCTCTCAACAAATTGAACAAAACAGTCCTTAGTGCCTGACCAGAAGATTATAATGTCATCAAATGTAACGCCCCCAAAAAAAGATGTTATCAGTAAAGTCTTGATTGGCATCAGAAAACCCACTATTGTACTCCCCACCAGCCCAGGAGCAAATTAGCATATGTGGGGCCACTGGGGTCCCCATAGCTGTGCCCCTGAGGCTGGTGGTAGTACCCTCCCATCAAAGGTAAAGAAATTGTGTGTCAAATTGTGTGTCAATATGGATTCATATTGACACACAATTTCTTTACCTTTGATGGGAGGTACTACCACCAGCTCAGGGGCCCAGCTATGGGGACCCCAGTGGCCCCCACAAAATTTTAATTTGCTCCTGGGCTGGTGGGAGAGTACAATTTGTGTTTTCTGATGCCAATCAAGACTTTACTGAAACATCATATTTTGGGGGCGTTAAAAGATGACATTTTAATCTTCGGCGGGCATAAGGACTGTTTTTTTCAATTTGTTGGGACCTCAACGAACCCCTATGGCTTAAGTTTACCTTTGATAAGATGAAGGAGCTGATTTTCCTGGATCTCTGTACAAAAGGGTACAAGGGTTCCCCGGGAGACTACCCTGATGAAAACCAAGGGGCAGGCAATATTCTGTTAAAATTTGTATTTTCATCCTCCGTCATGAGGCGGGGGTATCCCAAAACCCAATAATCCGAACTAGGAAATTGTTCCCCCTTTATCGCCCTTTTAAAAAAAGCTTCAAAAAAAAAACAGTTTTTGGAAAGGGTTCCCAAAAAAATTTTTTATCACAAGCCCCTTTTTGCCGGATAAGAAGAAAATTTTTCCACAACCGGCATCCATATGCTTTGGAAAAAACACTATTTTGGTACTTTTGATCAAGCATCAAAAAATTCGAGTCACTTGGAAAAATTTTTGGGCCCCTTTTCTTACCGGGATTCGTTTCTCAAATTTCGTAATTCTTTCCCAAGTATTCTTTTAAGGGGGGAAAAAAAAATATCGGGGATCACTTTTGTACACACCTATACACCCCCCACATCCCCCCCAAACTGGCTAACAAAAAAACGGGGGTCATAAAATTGGTAGCTGAAGGGCGTGCCCGATTTTTCAAATTTCCAAATCTTGGTGTGTTTCTCTACAGCCAAATTTTTTTATAGTACAACATGAAAATTTGTAGAACAAAAGGGTTTTTCATTTACCATGCCATGCACCTGTCCCTACATGTATATTCAAAACCAAACGAAAATTAAACGGCGAACTAGAAATTTGGTAATAACACAAAAAAAGGGATTCCCGTCTACGCCATATAAATTCTTGTCAAATCAGACCCACATGCTATTACTTTTCATAATTTAGGTAGTTTGCCTCACCACAGGTTTTTTGATCGTAAGTTATTACAACAACTCAATGGTTTTTCAATTAAAAACCTTGAAAAAAAGGGGCCAAAAGAATTTTATCTTTTGTACCGTTAATGGACAATAATGTAACTTATTTTTGTCCCATAGTTTTTTTAAAATTTAATTATTTTCAAATTTACTTTTTCTTTTATTTTAAAATATTATGTATCTTATCTTCAGCTCTACAAAAAAAAAAAAAAAAAATTTCCATTTTTTTTAAAATAATATATTAGTGGGGTGTTTTTTTGGTTTTATTATTTTATTATGTATTATGGTATTTCTGAATGGGTACCCCCCTTTTTAATAAGGGGTAAAGTTTATTTTTTTTGGGGATGGATCTTTAAGAAATTTATACATATTAGTTATGCCCTTCGGGGATTTTTATTAATCCCGGGTAATCTTTTTCCAACAGGTTTTATGACATATTTTGGGGGGGTTTTATTTGCCTTATCCATTCCCAAGCTTGTTATTACAGGCTCTTAAAATTCATGCCTTTTCCCAACGGCGGTTTTTTGCCAGGGATTGTTCTTTCTTGACTACGCGTGGCGTGGGATAGCGCATGCGCCACGGGGGTCGGATGCATGCCGGATTTTGATTCTTTCCGGGTGCCGGCAATGCCGGTGATTCTCTGACCCCCCATCCTTTTTAAAACGCCCCGGACTTATGAAGGTAAGTCCCCTCATTGCCACCCCTATATTTCCTATAAATATTATTTGGGAACGTTTTACTTTGCTGCCCTTTATTATCATCTGGCAACCAAAGTGAGGGATCCCCCGTCTGTTTCACAAGACCCCCATTGGGAAAAATTTGGTTCTTGCCTCTTTTCCCCTAAACCATTTTACAGGGGCGGAGTTTGGGTTTAAAATTTTTTTATTATAGGGATTTTTCTCTCTCTCCTTTTTGGGAAAGTTTGTTCCCCGATGAACCCCCCAAAATGGGGGGGAAACGCGTTGGAATAGTTTTAACCTTTTGGGAAAGGGTTTTTTAACTTCAATGGTTGTTTAGGTAACATTTTAAATTTTATTAGTTGTTACCGGGGGGCCTTTTACTTTATAACACTTTTTTTGTTTGGGCTTTGGTTTAGGTTTTGTTTTATTTTTTCTTGTCTCTTGGGTGTCTATTTCTCTTTTTGTTATTTTGAGTTAGAGTTTTTTGGCCGTTATTTAGTTCCTGTTGGGGAACGCCCTTTAAACGGGCGACATTTTTTCCCCTTTTTTTGGGTAAAAGGGAGTTCAATATTTTTTGGGAATTTCTTATAGGGGTTTTTCAGATAGGGATGGTTTAGTGGATTTTTTATCTAGTTATTAAAATTTTTTTATCTAGGTGTTATACTCTCGAGTTTTGCTTTGTATCTTCTGTAACCCCCGGGTTTTTTAAAAGGGGATTTTCTCTGGGGGTCCTCTCTACACCAATTTTTCCTATTTAATGTAATCCCAGGGATTTTTTTTTTTATGTTCAATTTTCCCAAGCAATAATTCTGCAGCTAAAATGAACCTCTTCCCCTTTAATATAATTTTTAATAGTAAGAATAAAAGTGAATAATCAATAAAGGTCCACAAATCTGAACTTATTCATTTAATATTTCTTAAGAGGTTTTTTTTTTTCTTGGCAGAAAACTCCAAATTCTCTGTATAAACAAGGATTGTATTAAGATTTTATTATTATTTTAAAAAGTTAATTATAATGAATAAA
Organism: Phyllomedusa bahiana; assembly: GCA_025379985.1. NCBI lineage: Eukaryota > Metazoa > Chordata > Amphibia > Anura > Hylidae > Phyllomedusa > Phyllomedusa bahiana. The sequence goes on from JAODAL010004729.1 coordinate 141,268, forward strand.
GATCCAAAAATCTGTACTTACCAGTTTAATATTTCTTAAGGTGTTAGGTTTTTTCTGACGCAAAGCTTCAAATCCCCTGTATAATCAAAGATGTAAAAGATAACATGTTGGCTAGCTGCAGTCACTACTAAAGGTAGCTTGGGAACTCACTGCATAGTGTTAAATGTTGAATTTCATAATAACTCAACATGCCTAAATTTCTCCTTAAACGGAATTTGTCATCAAAAATGACTTATTGTTTAACTCAGGTTTTTATGTTAAACACATTTTTTAAGAATTTGTGGTTATATTTTTTTTATTTTCCTTATTACTTTCAATATTTTTTAATAATTCTTAAGTCCTGTAGTTTTCACTTTGGGCCACTGCCTTATAAAGTCTGACACTTCCTGTTCTTACAGAAAGATTCTCAATTATCTGCTCAATTAAAAAGCACAAAGAGGGTCAAACGAAAGGAGACACCAGTGTGAATAGATAACACCCGGATCCACCAGTCACAAGAGGAGATAGTCACAGTTCACAATTTCACCTCCCTGCACACTGATTTCTTCCCAGGTCACAGAGCAGGACTAGAAAACTCTCCTATAGAAGTGAATGGGACTGACTCAGTCTTAGGTCTCCTATGTGCGTGAAGCTACTGTAAAGCATCTCTCTGACTGCTGTTAAAGCAGTGCAAACATGGCCTAGTGGCCAAAGTGAAAACTGCAAGACTTAAGAATTATTAAAAAATATTGAAAGTGATCTGAAAAATTTATTAAAAAAAATTCCTAAAAAATGTGTTTAACATAAAAATAGGACTTAAACATTGACTCATTTTTTGATGACACATTCCCTTTAAAGTAAGGTCACACAAAAGATTTTTCTTTTGGAGAAATTAGTAGCAGGCTCTACAGCAGAAATCCAAGGTGATACTCCGTGATTTTAGTCAGATTTTCTTTTTGTTTTTCGCTGCAGTTTTAGGCTACGTCCACATGACAAGGACAAAATACTAGAATTTTACACTTGGTTTTCGCTTTTTGTCTCTTTTTTTCTTTTTTTTTTTGCAGTTTCTGGATTTCGGGCGCCCCATTTGATTGAACGGTACTATAATCAGCCATTTTACCTCAGTTTATAGAACATGTTCTATGTTTTTTTCAAAAGCTGTGTAGACTACAGTTTGGATTTTCTATTGAGGTCTATGAGGATGAGTTACAGTCAGATATTTGCAGATTCTAAATACTGAATCTGCTTAAAAATCAGATTGTAAACCAGTGCCATGTAGACTTAGCCTTAGACACAGATTAGCCCTATTTCAGTAGGTGTAGAATCTGCATCTTGGCTACCTGATGGGAAATAAGACTCGATGCCATGTCAAAGAAGTGAAGACACTTTTTTTTCCCACATTGAGATTTCAAATCTTCAGCAGAAAACATCCGTACCACAATTTACAGTGTGAACAGCAGATTTCCTATAGAAATCAATGGGACGTGGATTTTGACAATTATTCTGATACGACTAAATCCAGGTGTCTATGATTTGGCATCTCTGTGTCAGATAAATGAACCTTAGGGTATGTTCACACAGCGTAATTGTGTTGTGCATTTCGCCGCGTATTTGCGCTTAATACGCAGCGAGATGCATGCCGCAATTACGGTAATCCATAGCTCTCATAGAGAGCTATGGGTTACACGTTCTCCCCCGGCGATAGTATTGTATGTCAGGGGAGAAAAGTGACACGTCAATTGTTAGGGGCGAATACGCGACGCTGACAATGAATGTCTATGAGGCCGGGCGCCGGCCCCCTCGTTCTTTGATAGACGCGCTGATCAGTGCGTCGCTCCAAAACACCCGGCATATTGCAGCGCGTACCATACACGCCGCAATACACTGTGTGAACATAGCCTTAGACTGCTTGTTAAGCTATATTAGGAAATTGGTCATCACATTGTTTGAAAATAAAAATAAAAATGAAGAATCAACATTCCTTTTACCCCTTAAGCCGAACGCCTGAAAAGTAGTTAATGACCAGAACATTTTTTTTAATTTTTGCCTCCTTGTGTTTCAACAGTTGTAACTTTTTTATTTTTTTCAAAAGACGCAGTTGTAGAGGCCTCGTTTTATTTGAGACAAGTTGTACTTTATGGGGGAATAGTTTAAGTTCACTTATAAATAATTGCAGTATTTATTTTTATTTAAAAAAAAAAAAAATTGTTTTTTAATTTTTTTTTTTACACCATTCACATTTCACACTTAAATAACTATTAGATTAATTCTACAGGTTATTAAAGGTCGTGTGGATACCAAATATGTATAGGTTTTTTTGTCGGTAATTTATTACAATTATTTTTATTAAATATTTACTTTTATTTTATTATTTATTTTTTTATTCTTTTTTTTTACACTTTTATGGGGTTTTTTTGTAAATTTTTTTTTTACTCCCATGAAAAAGGGGAACTGTTTTACATTTTTTTTAAATTTATTTTTACACTTAGTATGTATTAGCATATTCAAAAATATGCAATAAAATTCTAACTGTGTCAGTCTGACACAGGGATGATTAGGACAAGCAAAACAGTGCGTCCTAATCACTGGCTTCATACACAGACAGCTCTCACAGTCCCCAGAGGACTGTGCAGAGCCGTTCCCTGAGCTCTGTCGGTCACCGGGGTGTTCCGATCACCCGACAGAGCAGGGGAACCCTTGATTGCGCTGCGGAAAAAGCACCGCCGCAATAAAGGGTTAAAGCATCGGGTTTGCAGAGGTTTCCTCTGCTCCCCGATGCCTGCAGGCCCTGCTCTGGATCGGGGGTGTGTAGTACAGCCCCGATCCCAGCGCAATTGCGGCACCAGACGCCGCAAACCCCGACGTCGCTGCAGACGAACGACCCGCACCGGCCGCCGTCAAAAGACGGTGCACGGTCGTTAAGGGGTTAAAGGGATTTTCTCACCACAATGATTGGCTTTTAACATGTAAAAAATGGTAAATGAAGACTGTTATCGAATACATTGCTGTTTTGATTTTGCTTTGTTCAGGAGATAAAGAACATTTTATCTACTGGTAGTGCACACATGTTTATCTTGGTTACCAACTGCCTCTTCCTGCTCTTACTCTTATCTGATTGCTGCAGCTTGACATCTGAACATGTTGTCAGTCCCTTCCAAGTCTAATATCTAGGATCTTTTTTACTTAAGTTAATGACAAGTTTTAACCTTTAGAGCTCTGTAGCTTTGTACATTACAGATAAACCTCCTGTACTCATGTCACAGTAACAGGAATAATTAGGAATAGCATAGCTGATATGCCAGTCGCTGCTGTAGAACCACCCACAGCCTGACCAGGAAGTGTAAGTCTGAAGCAGTTGTGGCTCTGTGGAACATCATAGTAGGACAACCTTTTTAAGGCTCAGGGATACGGCTATAATACAGTTTGGTGCATGAGCCTTAAGGATACAGAGAAGGACTAGATCTGGTCCTGTCCAATGAGATTAAGCATTTTTTTTTTTACTAAATATGGCTTTGGAATAGGTGTTCCTGATTTCAGAATATGGGATTTGATCATGTCTGTTTGTCACCACTACTGCATTTTCCATGGTACTTCCTGTGATTAGATGGTGGGGGAGCCTATTTCTTTTTACCCATTGGTTTAAAGGCATGTAAAACTCAAACTTTTACTTCCCACCCATGTGAGTAGCACATCTAGATGACGATGCCTATTTAAACAGATTCCTAGCAAACAGAGACTGCCCAGTGACTAAGGTATGTACCTTTCCTGGCTCTTAGTGGCTTTCTATTGTGTATTCAGATCTTATTTGACCATTGCTTATTCCTTTTTGCATCCTTTGTCTCATCCCAAGTTTTATCACATTGTGTCTGTTGCCCAATTACTCAATCCAACTTGCCATGATTGACAAGCTCTTTTTCTACATTATTGGATTGACCCTTTGTTCTGACCTTAACGAAGTACAAATACATCTTTTGCTGCAGCATCCTGCTACTAAGTCTATCCCATGACCTGGGGACTCTTCTGCAGCAAAGTCCATATCTTCAGATTAAGGTTTCATAGTTAGATAGTTAAATAGTTTGTAAGGTTGGAAAAAGACAGATATCCATCCAGTTCAGCCTATTGTGCCATAGTGTTGATCCAGAGGAAAGCAAAAAATCCCATGAGGTAGAAGCCAATTGTCCTCATTTTAAGGAAAAAAATCCTTCCTGACTCCAATCTGGAAATCAGAATAAATCCCTGGATCAACGACCCTTTTCCAGAATCCTTAGAAAGTCCACTATTTCCAATATACATAAGATAGTTCATGACTCAGAATACAGGTCACTGTACTCAGGGCTGGGACGACGGGCAGGTGACCGCCTAGGGCCGCCACTTGATCCCAGGCATAAAAGGGGAGCATAAAATGGGCTGCATTTTCCATTGGAGGGAGGACGCTATATGCCTTATTTGCCTAGGGCACCAGAATACCTTGTCCAGCCCTGCCTGTACTTATTCAGCTCTGAAAAAACAGTAAAACTGAATTCAGTAGGCATGGTGGCAACAGTATGGCTTGACCCTAAGCAACGCCTATCCTTGGCTGTATTTTAGCAATTTTACCAATCATCCTTTCCCCCCCAATAAAGACAAGAGCCGCTGATTGGATATATTGGCCACAGCAGCCATTTTATTAACAAAACAAATAAATAACAAGTAACAAATGCGAATGAGAATATAAAAACTACCCATTCGCCCTAAAACCCCCCACTCCAGAATAACCATGAAATCCATCTTGGGGCTGAGGTCCTTGGAGCAATGCCAAAACCGGAACCAGAGTCTGGTGAACGTCTTCCAACACAGTTTACCCCCAGCCGTCACCCCCGGCTTCAAGGGCACCAAAAGCCACCTCAGGCGCAAACTTTTCGTTACCGCCCCAGGACGCTGCCTGGGGACCCCCAACCTTCCCAGCCCGGTTCCCCCAAAACTGGGGCCAAGCAAAGCCGACCCCCCCAAAACTTTTACCGCTTCCAGGCCCCCAAACCCACCCAAGCCACTGTGAAAATTTTGCCCCCTTTTTTCAAAATAGCTCCTAAAAACATCGCCAAACCGAAGCCTTCCCCACCAAAAGGGGAGGGGGGGTGGGACCATTTTAAATTTTCCCAAACCGCAAAACGCTTTTCCCCACGCCCCGAAAACCCTCCCGACCCTCCCCCACGTCCCCTTTCTCCCCCCCTAACCCTTCGCAACGGCCCCGGCGCCCCGGGATCTGTGGGCCTCCCACTATCCGGGGCTCCCATGCCCGGGCCCCCCCTTGACCCTAACAACGCCTACCCTTGGGGCTGCATTTTACCAATTTTACCAACATCCTTTCCCCCCCAAAAAAACAAAGCCCTGATTGGATAATGGCCACAGCAGCCCATTTTATAAGAAAAAAATAAATAAAAAGAAACAAATGCGAATGAAAAAAAAACTACCCATTCCCCTAAAACCCCCCACCCCAAAAACCATGAAACCCAATTTGGGCTGAGGCCTTTGGAGCAATCCCAAAAACCAGATCGGGGGAAACGTCTTCCCAAACAAAATTTTTACCCCCGTTTCAAGGGCACCAAAAGCCACCAAGGCGGCAACTATTCTTTACCTCCCCCCAAGGACCCCCCCAACCTTCCCCACCCTTTTCCCTCAAAACTGGACCCAAAGCAAACCTGACTCCCCCATAATTTTTAAACCGTTTCCCCAAGAATCCCAACCCCCCCGCAGGGGCCATGAAACCTCATACCAGCGCCCCCCACAGCCCCAAAACTCTTTAAAAGCCCTTCAGGGGATGCCCCCCAAAACCCCCCAAAAATCCACCCCATCCGCTTAAAATAACTCCGCCCTCCGCCAAAACCCCCGACCCCCTGGTTCCATTTCCCACCCTTTTAAACCAACCCCCCATTCCTAACCACAAAAGAGCCAACGCTTTGTTAACCAAATCCGGCTCTTTTTAATACCAACCTTTCAACTCGCATGTCTCCAGAAAACTGGGGACTAATCCGACCATAAAAACCAACCTGGGTATGGGGACCATAATCGAACAATCAATCGATACCCTTATCAGTTCTCTAATAGGGCCAGCCCCAAGTCTTACCCCCTACAAAAAAAACCACCCCCAGGGGGTCGCCCAAATCCGCAAAGCATTAAACCCCCATAGGACTTCCCCTCCACATAAGCCCCTCTTTTCCATCCACCCACCACGCAACCTCCTCTGGAATTAAAGCTCCGCCCGCTTTTCACGAAGCGCCGCCCCTCTGCCCCCCGTGCAGAAAAAAAAAAAAAGGAAGATCCATATAAAATTTCCCTTAAAACAAGAAAACAAGAAAAAACACCCAACATGCCTTCCAAAACCCCAATAAAAAGTGGAAAAGGGGAAAATTTAACCCAGCCCCCAAAAAGAAAAACCCGTTAAGGAACGACTTAATCAAATGAACGGAAACAACCTATACCGCCCGACTCCCTCTACCTATTTTTCGTAAACCCATTCTGCATCTAAACCCGGGGCCAAACCCCAAATCTCCCAAACAAAACAAGAAAAACGCCCTAAATTGAAATCGGACAAAAAAAAAGGCCATCTGAATGTTTTCAGCAGAGGGCCCACCTCTTCGCCACCTGCCGACTAATGCTTTGAAAAACCGGACCGGACACATAAGGGGAACCCGCGACTCCCCAAACCCAAAACAATCAAATCTGCCCATCTATCCTCTTTGAGTGCGAATCGAAGCACCAGGACCCCCCCCAGGGGCTGAACACATCCACCCCCAAACCACCTACCGCGCTACTCGAACCTTCACCCCTAACGCCCCGAAAAATGCCAATAAAAAAGCTATTTAAATAAAGCTACTTCAAAATCTCAAAAAAACAAACCCCAATTGGTGGCCCAACCCTAAAAGCGAAAACTACTGGACCACGTCCCCCGTTTCCCCCCCCCGCCCATAACCCCTCAACGCCAGCACTATAACATTTGTCACATCACCATACCCGACCTTAAAACCCAAAACCAATGCTGAAAAAACGCACACTTTAAACAAAACCACCCTTCGAAGGCCGCATGCCTCATTAAAGCTGAACAATGCCAATGCCCTGTCACCATCCGAGGACAGAGGGCCCACCCCTACCAACCACCTTTTCCCCCGGGGATAACGCATTCCAGTGCCCCTGGAAGGGTACCTGCAAGCGGTTCGGGAAATGTAACCACGGTCCACAATTCCCGGGGCACAGCATTCCCCCGCGCCGCCTCTGGCGCCATTCCCGGAAACATTCAGGTAAACGGAAAAGAGCGTCAACAGTCGTTTTTTTTCCCCCGGAAAGCAATGCCCCACCATGCATTCAACCCCAGACAAGAAAACCAACCGTCCCGCAGACAAAAACCGGGGGAGAAGACAACGCATTAATGGCTTGACAAAGCCAGGTTTTTCGCGGGAACCGAATCTTCCCCGGGCCCCAAAAAAGGTCCCCCCCCAAAATTTTCCCTCACTAACACATGGGGAAACAATTCCAAAATGCCAGATACCACCAAACCCATCTGACCCAGGATTTAGGGCCCCCGCCCTCACACCAGTCCCCTTTACAATATGCCCCAAACCCCCCCTTTCCAGCCGCGTCCCCTGAAACTTCAAAATCCACATTTCTAATTGCTCTATCCAAAATGATAACCTGCCATTGTATTGCCCAGAAAGGATGCCATACCCCCCCCCGACCTCCTCATTCCTCCGAAAACCAAAAAAGAAATGGGCGGGGCCTGTACCCCCCCGTAGCCCTAGCAGGCACTGAGAAAACCCCCCCATTTGAGGACATGCAAATTAACTTGCCCAGAAGGATTGTAATTCCCGTAGTGTAACCCCTTCCCCCACAACAACAACCTGTCAACCCCTCTTCAAATCCCTTAGCTTGTCCTCCGGCAAGCTACATTTTATTTGAATAAAACAAAACGAATACCAAAAAAATTTAATGGCGGAGTCGGGCCCGCCTTTTTCCGGAGCCAACGGCTCTGAGTCCGCTGGGCCAATGCAAAGAAAATCATCCAGATAATGGATGATAGACGGCAGCCCTGAAACATCCCGCACCAAAAAAGAACTAAACGCCTCAAAGTAATAACATGAAATGGAGCACCCCATTGGTAAACACCGGTCTATAAAAAACGCCCCCTCCCAATAACACCCCAACAGTCGGGCACTATCCGGATGTACCGGCAACAATCTAAAAGCAGACTCGATGTCCATCTTAGCCATAAGTGACCCTCGCCCGAACTTCCTAACCCAATGCAGCGCCGCATCAAATGACTTATAAACCACTGAGCATAGTTCAGGGTCTATCCCATCGTTAACCGAGAAGCCCTTAGGAAATGATAGGTGGTGTATCAAACGAAATTTGTTTGGTTCCTTTTTGGGGACCACCCCCAAAGGAGAAACCACCAAATTCGGCATTGGCAAAAAGGAGAAAGGGCCCGCCATTCTGCCCAACGCGACTTCCCTTGCTAACTTCTCAGCTACAACCCCTGGGTGCAGCATCGCAGAACGCAAGTTTTTTTGTAGAGAATGGGATCTCATGTGCCGGCGTCGGAATCTGAAAACCCTCGGTAAAACCACCTTCTAGCAAGAGCGCCGCTTTACGGTCCGGGTACCTACTTAGGTACGGCACCATCGCGGTTATGCTCACCGGCGTCTCCCCCTTGAGAAGGCCCAGACCCCCTCCCTTTTCCCTTCCGCAAGCACCGGGATGCCCCGTGGGAAGCTGCGCTGCACACTGAGCATATATGCTTAAAGCGGCAGCTTGTCCCGAATCTGCATTGATTCTCGTTGAATTGCCAGCAGACCCCAACTTTGAATCCCCCTTGGAAACTACTACCACCTGACCCGGCACCCCCCTGCTGCCCGGAGCTACCGAGTCCCCCCTGAAAGGGCTGACCATACCGGGTCGGAGCCATAACCCTTAACCATAATCCGATATCCTTATGGTCCCATCGGATTGATGGCCTGACCGCCTTACGTTGACGAAATTGTTCGTCATACCGCAGCCACGCTTGCCCTCCGTAAACTCGTTGTGCTTCCCCTATGGAGTCTAGGTAACAAAATAATGCCGAACAATGTTCGGGATATTTCTCACCAATGACACTCGCTAAAATAGCAAATGCCTGCATCCAATTCTGGAAGGTTTGCGGTATTAACCGCCACCTCCACTTTTCTTCCTCTTCTTTTTTGCTTTCGTCCCGTTTTCCCTTAGCTAAATTAAATTTTTCCAAAGGTAAAAGAGAAAATATCTCCACGTACTCATCTTGCCAAATTTTCTCTTTTACCTCTTTTTTTAAGTGCGCACCTAATGGACCCTCGAAGCATACATATACTTCCCCTTTCGCCCTATCATCCAAACGCACACTATCTACCGCGTCTTTTTCAGTTTGCACCGATACCGTCACTCCTGCACTTCTGGTTCGCGATCCTTCCCCAACATCTAAATCCCCCACCCCTAACGGCGAAGGGCATAAACCCGCCACCGTTGTCCCTGCAGCCCTCCATGGAGGCAGAGGGGACACCTGAGCCCCCAGGCTGTCCGAACATGGAAAACGCGCTAAAAAAATCTGCAAACTACTCGCTAAATCCCGTAATGCCGGATCACCTCCCCCTAACTGTACCGAACCCGCCTCCAGCCCTTGTGACGACCCCCCCCACCGGCGATAAGAACAACATAGATGGTGACTCACCAGGCTGCACGGGAGCTGTGATCCCGCCAGCCGCTCCGAACGATCCCTGAAGAGGCTCTCCCTGTCTCCGGTTGTCCATGTCGCCATCCTGCGTCACCGACTCCTGCTGTTGACGATGTTGAATGAAGTGGACCTCCGACCTCATCCGACTTCCTCCATCCCTCGCCGGAGGACCCCCAAGTGGACCCCCTAACGGTTTCTCAGGCACCAGCCCACCGGGCATGGCCATCCACCAATCTTCTGGTCCTCGCCTGGCTCGTCCGCCAGTGAAATCCTCCAGTTCTGGTCTCCGCCGTCGCCCCCTGGCAGGCCCCCGACCGGATCTTCGCAAGGGGTACCTGCCACTGCCGCTGAAACCTCGCTGACAGGAGCCGCAGCGGGCGCCACCCTCGGGCTAAGATGGTGCCGACTCCGCTGGACCCGCCCGTCTATTAGGATTCCTCCCAGGACGGGCAGCGCGCGACCACCCGGATGAACGCGCCGCCCGTCCCGGAGGGTCCCCAGAGGGGCTCCTACGCGGACACGGGCCCTGGGGGTCACCTCAGGGCTTAGGCGCTCTGGAGGGCGAGTCCGGCGCCTAGCTTGAACCGCAGGCCCAGGAACAGGTATTTGAGGTGCACAGGCCGCCGCTGCCTCTGCATCACCCAGCGCACCTTGAACTTGCTGCGCCAACCATGCTGAGCCCCGCTCCCCCGCTGCGCTCCTCAGCTGGGCTAACAAGGCCTCCACACTGCTGGACATTATCACTCCGGGACTACGGGAATAGTGCGACCAGATTTAAATTTTCCAACCGCGCGTCTGTTCCCGCGCCCCGCGATCCCGGCTATATAAGCCGACTCCTCCCCTCACGTCTCCCTTAGCTCCGCCCCTAATCCTGCGCAACGGCCGGCGCGCCGGGTCATGTGGGGCCTCCCACTATGCCTGGGCTCCCGTTTTCGGCCCCGGCCTTATTGCTGATTGAAATTTCTATTTCAGTCATTTCGAGAGCTCACAGTTTTGGCAAGTTGATCAGAAGCACTGTTGTCCGTTATGACTTTTAGGTCAAAGGAGGATTGAGCATTGACATATGAGAGATAGGAAACATTTTTTAACTACTTAACTAAAGTTAGGGTATGTTCGCACGGCGTACTTTCGGCACGCATTTCGCCGCGGATTTGCGCTCTAATACGGGTGAGATGCGCGCCGAAATTACGGCAATCCATAGTTCTCATAGAGAACTATGGATTACGCCGCCTCTCCCCACTCCTACAATACATGCGAGGAGTCGCATGTAGCAGATGTGTCCATGCCGGCGCCCGGGCCATCGCAACGCCCGAGCAGCGACAGTGACTCGAGTATAAGCCGAGGACGAACTTTTCAGCACATTTTTTGTGCTGAAAAACTCGGCTTATACTCGAGTATATACAGTATGTTCCTAATAAAACAACTGTGAATTCTTACAAAAAAAAAAT